>QANT01008595.1:0-111902 GCA_003254885.1 Purshia tridentata
TTGAATACTTATTTAATTCATGATTCAATATTGTAGTACAAATAAATTTAATATGTTATTTATGTAATTATTAATTATTGTAGTATTTTTTTAACATAATTTCTCTTCAACGCGCATTATATTTACCTTATATCACATGTAACTTACAATATGGTTTAGTTCCTTTAATGTTTTTTTATAAATGTAGTAGATAATGTATTAAAACATGCAACTTACAATATAGTTTGGTTCCTTTAATATTTTTTATAAATGTAGTAGATAATGTATTAAATAAGCATATGGTAAAGTTTCATTCAAAATTTCCATTGTTTAATAGCAATTTCCGTCGTTTTTGTNCGTTTTTGTCTAAACCCTAGCGAAATCGAAATTCGGTCGAAATTTCCGTCGAAATTTCCGTCGAAATTTCCATCGAAATTTCCATCGAAATCGATATTACATTCCTTGCCTACATCACTCAAACTTTGAGGGTGGTTTAGCATCGCTACACATAAAAAATTATTAAACTAGATTGCCACAAATTAAAAATTTGTGAGAATTCTCGTCGTCTTCTAGAAAGCAGCAAAATGAAGCTCAAATGATGCAACAAGTAGCAAAATGTTATAAAAAATAAAAATATTCCATACAGAGAACATTTTAGAGGAAAATTGACCGAATTAGGTTTGGGTTCTAAATTTCAACATTTCAATATTGTTTTTTTTTAAGTGGCAATGTGTGAGGACGCTCAAAGGCGTGTAAGTGTAAAAACCCTTAAATAAAAACAAAGCGGCTAAGTAATCGAATGAGAACAAAAATACTTTGCTTTGTGCTCACCGTACCGCGTAAAAGCCATTATGTAGTGGCCTTCTAAGAAACATCAGAAGCAATCACTCCACCAATTCTCATCTACTTTGATTTATTTGTATATAAAACCCTCATCATGTACCCAGTAGATCATAAACCCAAACCCTTAATTCAGTAATATCTCTGATCCTAGCAGCTTGTGTTGAAATGAATAAGATGAGTTCAAGTAGTGAGTCGGCAGTTGCATACCCTCCTCCAGCCGTTGGTTATGTGCAGCCTCCCCCACCTGTTGGATATCCCACAAGTGATTATGGGAACCAAGTCCATGCTCAAAATGCTGAACCTCATGTTTCTGTAGACACCAAATCCAAAGGTGATGGGTTTTGGAAGGGATGCTGTGCGGCCTTGTGTTGCTGCTGTCTCTTGGATGCATGCTTTTGACTTAAACTTTTCGTCAATATATATGTATATTGTCCAGGGAATCATATATAATCATATATAATATTTCAATACTTGTATTTCTATTTTACACACTGTTTTTATTCCTTTTTTGTATTTTTACGTTATTATATATATATTATCATTATGTGAGGAAGGGATGATGCCCATAGGTACGTACGGTTTGTATCCATTTCTTATCGATTCTATATTATAATTATTCTTCATGAAATAAACAGTAGTTATAGTAAAACACCTTCAGTTGTTGCATGTCACAGAAAAAACATTTTAACTTACAAATTAAATCATATATTTCACTCAAAAAAATGAAACATGAAAATTGATGGTGCTACATAAAGACATTATTCAAGAAGCCTCTTGATACTGTTAGATGGATGTACAAAATAAAATTGAATACAAGTGGGGAAGTGAAAAGGTACAAGCTAGACAAAAGCTAGACTGGTTGTTGAAGGGTACAAGTAAAAGTATGCATGGGTTAGAATTTGCTCATGTGAGCCATTGGAAACAGTTTGTTTGCATTGGCAATAGCCAGCTCAAAGAGGATGTGGAAAGTACACACAAATTGGTTGTGAGAATGAGATACTCAGCTTTCTTAAATGAATTTCTAAAGCAAGAAGATTATGTTGGCAACTATGTAAAAAAGCAGAAAAATTTTAATCCCGAGGTTCCTTCTTGTCTCTGTCACTCAGTATACACAGTGTGTTTCTTTTACTGATGTAAAATATACGTACATACCTTCAAGGTTCTGTGTCTTTTACAGAGAAGATTTGGATTAATCTTCCAGAGAATGATTTACAGCAAGTAGTGTTGGTATTTGCGGCTCAAATAACCAATTAGTGTAATATCAACTGAAGTTGTATACAATAGTTCAGAGAAGATTCGGATTAATGATCAGCCTCACAAATTTACTTTTACCAAAGCACAATTCATCCCAATTCTGTAATATTACAAAATTGTTTTCCTTTTTTTAATCAAACTAGCAAATCAGAGTTAATAATCCTTTGGTTTAACTTTCCGAGCGATCAAAATGCGCTTAAAAAGTTTCTGAGCCAATTATTCTTAGTTTCTCAAAATTGTAATGGATGGTTATAATTTTCCAAAAAATATTTTCTTTCTATTATATAAATTGAGGGCTTTTATTTCTTCATCTCTCTTAATTAATATCTCCCAACCATAAAGCTGCTAGTATCAATGGAAAAAAGAAAAGAAAGAAACGAGACTGGAAAATTGTGATTGTTACCAAACAATGTGTAACTTTTCCCCCTGCTATTAATCAATGAAATATTATAATTCTTTGATCTCGAAAATAAATGTGATTATTCTTTACAATAGTGAATAACCCAAAAAGCACTAAATAGGTGCGGACTCTGTCGGCAGGCTTAAGCCGGCGAAGGTGTCACTTGTCCAAGTCCCACAGCAATTGCAATTAATTAATGAACCTTCACCGATACAATTATACAAACACGTACAATCTACCTGCCACATATTTAATTACCTAATTAATTATTTAATTTGTTGACATGGTTGGCCAATGAAAGAAGCGCCACGTCCACAGCGTCCCCAAACCCAATATCAGTCGCATTTGGGTGCGCGTAAGTGAGACTCGGGATCAAACCAATAAGCTTCTCCCGCATCATCTCCACCTTCTCGCTCCGAATCTTCATCAGCTCCTCTTCGATTCTCTTACTCGCCTCGCTTTTCTCGTCTATGTACACCGAGTACGCGCTTCTATTTTCAGGTAAAAACCACGCGTACTGCGTGTAAGCCGTGTGGGGTGAAAAGAAAACCGGTATGCAACCCGCCAGCACCGAGTCGAACGTCGACCGCCGAGTGAACGAGTCGCCGGGTGCCTGTAAGCAAAACACGGACTCCGTCATCACTCGCAGCACCTCGCTCGGCTCGTGACACTTGCTGGCCCCGTGGGACCCGCAATTCAAGAGCATGCAGCGAGTCGACTCGCCGCATTGCCGTATGAACTCGTTCCGAATCGCCGCCTTCTCCAACCCCTTCCTGGGCCCGCCGATAAAGGAGAACAAGTGGGGTCGCTTCATCGTCCTCACCTTGTTCTGCCACGTCAGCATCTCCTGCCACGTGGACGGGTGGAAATAGGAAGGGTAGGGAATGCCGTGCTGGTTGGAGCCTTGCCAAGGGTGTCTCTCCACGGTCAGCACCGACATGTTTTTGACAGCGGGTAAGTTGAGGAGGATATTGGCGCCGAAGTCGGGCCCACCGGGAGTTCTCATGAAATCCCATGCGGTCCTTCCCAGGCCCATAAAGTGGTCCTTACCGTTGCGCCTCTGCCACCAAGGCTGCGCCTGAATGAAGTCAACTAGTTCAACGGCCAGCTTGTCGCGGGTGGTTAGGTTGGGCTCGTGGAACATGCTGGAAGCGTGGAGGCCGCCGTAGAAGGGAACGTAGAAGAGGGAGGCACGTGCGGGGTCCCACGTGCGGCAGGGGTGGTTCTCGACGCGAGCGTGGAAGATCATCTCGGCGATGAACTGGTGGGTGGCGAACCAGGAGGCGGTGGTGGGGCCCATGGTGGAGAGTGACTGGCCGAGGCCGTGATTGGCGACGTGGGGACACATGTTGGTGTAGACGTTGAGGTTGTGGCAGTGGGTAAGGAGTGCGAGGTTGAATTGGGGCGGCAAGGGGTATACGTAGACTGACACGGTGGTTGGGTCATGGCACGTGGGAAGTATGAATGGCGATTTAGTGGTGGTGGTATTTTGAATAAGATGTGGGTGTTGTGCATTTTGCTGTACATCAACATTGTTTGTGGTTGTGGTTGTGGTTGTGGTTGTGGTTTTGGGTGGGAACCAAAAGAGGAGAAGAAGAAGCCAAGCAGAGAGAAAGAGAAAAACGAAGGCAGCGAACCTGAGTTGGGGATTGTTGAAGAGGGTGAGCATCAAGTGGGTTTCTTTGTTTTTGGAGTAATAGTATAGTTTCTCTTTCTTCGTCCATTGCTCATCTGAGTCATCACTATTACTCGGAGATGTTTGCTTTCGAGAAAACATCAAGAAGAAGACGAACAAGGAAGAAGATCAACAATTGGTGACTTGGTGTGACTGTTGAGAGAGACTTGAATGCAGTGCAGGACTTACTTTCTTCGCTGCTCTTTTTCTCAGAAAGAAATTAAAGAAAAAAAGCATAACAACTGTAACTTGGTGAGAAATTAATCACGAAATTAGAAAGAAAGGTCAAGTGGGGACGACGGACATGAAATTTCTATATATAATCTTCTATTTGTAAAGAGGCCAGACACCGGTGTTTTTGTTGCGTACACCGCAAATTTTGGCACTGTTGAATTTTATATATAGACAATTTTGGCCTTCCAAGTCGTAGTGGCAGGACTAGACTTTCACTAATTAACTAGCTAACTAAAGAGTACTTACCTTGTAAATTTCATTTTATAAATTAAACATTCAATTTTTTAGCAAAACATTTGTGGACTTTGATTTTTAGAAACTAATTATGCTTAGTAAGTATTTTTGAAAGCTATATATTTTATTTTGGAATATTTCAAATTGTATCAAGCGTTTGGATGTAAATTTAAAAAACCAACAAAATTTTAAAATTTAAGGTTTGAAAAACATCTAACCAAAACGATGTTTTGAATAACCCAATAGATTTTTGAGCATTTTAAAATTAAAGATGCCATGGGTAATAAGGTAGGGAGATTTGTGGGATAGCATAACTTAATTTGTGTAGGTGACTTTAGCTATTTACCATACTTGTATATACGTGGGTAAAGTTGAATTTCTATATAATTTTTTGGTATGATAAATTATTATTATCATAAAGTTGATCCTAAATTTAGAATTCTAACATGGTATCAGAGTTAATGGTTCATATTTTTTAATATTAATTAATTAGGCTTAACTAATTCTTGTGACTTGATGTATCCTAAAATTGGTTTGGTATGCTCAATGGCATTGGGACTCTCATTTAGTAGAGTTTGGTAATGTAGCATTGGGCGCAATTCTAACGTTGAAAGGGGTGTTAAATATCTCACATTACAGAATATAATTGAGTTGTGCACTATATAATCTTTAGTCAATCATCTCTTTATAAGTCGGTTTTTGAGAATGAATTAGGGCTATGAGTTTAACACATTCATTTTATAATTGGTCCATGAGGATTTAACACATTTTATATCGAAATGGAAACTAAAAATGTTTATAGGACGGTAGGACATGCAAGAAACTTTTTATTAAATAGCTTTTTGTTGTATAAGGTTAAATTCGTCCTAGCAAATATAAATTTTTTTAAAATGTTCTATGAGGCATTGAGGCAATATAAGAATCTAAGGAGTGGCCATAACAAAGGTGACCATGCCAATAATTAAAAAATTTAAAACCCACCAACTTGAATGAGACAAAAGAGGAGGACTTGAAAGCACATGCATACGTCCACGTGTACTAATCTTAGAGAGCAGTTAAACCCAATTAAACGTGTAGCGACAAGTAAATAACTTGTCGAGCTAAAAAAAATGGAGAATGTAAAAGGGATATATTTTCTTTATTCACTTTCTTTTAAAAAAGCGAGTTAGTTCGTGGAACATGTTGTGCAAGGTGTCGTCCGGTCATTGATTGGGGAATAATTGGAAGAAGAATGAATGACATTTTTGTCTTTGTAATATCAATTTTATTCAATACAAAGACATTATCATATAAACACATTAAACAAAACATAGTATTCCCATAACAGGCTGTCTGGTAGCTTGAATGGGCAATTAATATTATTGTTTATGAACTGCTAGTATTTTGACCAGAATACCCTTGATTCCTTGAACTAGTGTTGCAAGTCTGCTAATTAAGAATAATCAGTTTTATTTGGTTCTTTAAGGTGAAATAGAGGCAGATGTAACATATGATAGACCACATTTAATTTCAGATCAACGGTTCACATCTTCTCATCGGGTCCACATTTGGTTTTACAAATATATAATACACTGCCCATGTTTCGACTAGGGGCAGGTTGATGGCCAAATTCGAGATCGGCCCCATTTTTAAGAAATGGGCCAGCACGGCCCAATATTATAAGCCACACTTGGGCCAGTTTGTTTCTGCAAAGAGTAGGCTTGACCCAAGCTCAGCCCAAACTCGGTCCTACCTAGATTCTTTTTTTTTTTTTGGGTGAAATTTGTCGTACCTAGATTCCACCCTAAAGCCAAATAATTAAAAAACATGGGACTTTAGGAATGTTGGCATTTAGTCTTAAAATGAGGATAGTCTCTCTTCTGCATAGAGAAAAATGCGGAACGAAAACGGATCTCTCACATTAACAGATGGGCCCCCCCTAACACATTCCTCTCTGCTTCTCTTTTTTTTTCTTTTTTTCCACTTTTCTTGTTCCGTACTAGAAAAGTTTTCGTCTTGTTAATTAGATAATTATCCAATATATACATAGTTAGTATCTAATTAGTTATTTATTCATTTATTTTGTTGACTAGGTTGGCCAATGATACAAGTGCAACATCAACAGCATCCCGAAACCCAAAATTGGTTGCATTGGGGTGGGAATAAGTGAGAGTTGGGATCAAATCTATAAGCTTTTTACGCATCATCTTAACCTTTGCACTCGAAATCTTCATCAGCTCCTCTTCTATTCTTTTACTTGCATTGCTTTTCTCATCTATGTACACTGAGTACGTGCTTCTATCCTCAGGTAAATACCATGCATACTGGGTGTAAGCCGTTTGGGCCGAAAAGAAAACCGGTATGCAACCCGCAAGCACCGAGTCAAACGTCGACCGCCGAGTGGCCGAGTCACCGGGTGCTTGTAAGCAAAACCGGGACCGAGTCATCACCCTCATCACCTCTCTAGGCCGGAAGCACTTCCCTTTCCCTTTAGACTCGGCACAATTTAAAAGCACGCAACGAGTGGACTCACCGCATTGTCTTATGAACTCGTTCCTGATAACCACTTTATTCTTTCTAGGCGCACCAACGAAACAAAACAAGTGGGGTCGCTTCGATTTTCTCATCTTTTTCTGCCACGTCACCATCTCCTGCCGCGTGGAGGGGTGAAAATAGGAAGGGTAGGGTATGCCATGCTGGTAGGACATCGATGGATGTCGTTCTATGATCAGCACCGACATGTTCTTCACCGCCGGTAGTTTGAGGAGGTCGTTGGGTCTGTGAACGTCGGCGGAGGAGTCGTTGTTTAGAATTCCCATGAAATCCCATACGACGGTCCCCAGGGCCATAAAATGGTCCTTACCATTGCGCCTCTGCCACGTAGGCTGGCCCCGAACATACTCAGCCAAGCCGACCGCGAGCTGGTTGCGAACCGTGGCGTTGGCTTCGTAGTACGTTTTGAAAGAGTACAAGCCGCCGTAGAAGGGTACGTAGAAGAGGGAGGCACGTGTGGGGTCCCACGTGCGGCAGGGGTGGTTGGACAGACGAGCGTGGAAGATGATCTCCGCCGCGAACTGGTTGGTGTAGAACCAGCTGGTGGCGCTGGGAAGTAGCGGCTGGCCGAGTCCAGAATTCGCCACGTGGGAACACATGTTGATGCGCATACTTAGGTTGTTGCACTGGTCGAGGAGTCCGAGGTTGAATTGTGGCGGCAGAGTGTAGACGAAGACTGACATGCTTGGCTCGCACGTGGGGACTGTGAATGGTGATTTTGCGGTAGGGGTAATGTTGTTGATTTGAGATTTATGATCAAGAGACATGGGGACTACTATAGCGTGGTGTAGCTGTTGCTCTTGTACGACGTCGTTTTTGGATGTGAGTGGGAACCAGAAGATGACTAGAATAAGCCAACAGAGGACAAGGGAGACAGAAAGGAGAGCACCGCACCTGATGATGAAGGGAATGTTGAGCTGGGTCATGGAGTGTAATATTTCATTATGCTTTGGGTAATATTTTAATTTCTCACTCTCCATCTCTGGAGTTGGGGGTGTTTGCTTTCTGGAAAACATGAAGATCGAACAAGAAGAAGATCGAAGAGATTTGACAGAAGAAAATGGTTAATTTTGGTGGTGATCTCAAAACTAATAAACGAGGAGTGACATGATCTATTGTTCTAGTGCATGTAGGAGGCCAGTCACATACATAATTCTTTTGTGTTTTTTCTTTTGCTGCAGTACTGAATTTTGGTTAGGAAAGAAAAGAGTTGATAATTAAGCTTTTTGATTATGTTTTTTTGTTTCACACTTTTCTGTGGTGTGCACAGCCAATCTTCGTAGTATTTGAATATAATTATGTAGACAATTGTTCTCTTCTTTGTAAAAAGCATCAAGTATATGATCTGGCCTAGTCCATAATAACGACATGATCTAGATTGATTTTTCTTTGGTACTGATCTAGATTGATTTTTACTAGAGTGCTGTTTGTTCTTTTCGATCTTTTTAAAGGAAACATGCATTAATTCACTTGTGTTCATAAATTTTTTTTCCTAAGAGATTTCTACTTATGTCTTTGTAATTATTTTTCTTAAGTTCTTCCAAAACATTTTAGGATTTTGATTTCAGAGCTTATGTGTTCTTTTAAGAAAATATTTTTCTATTCTATTAAATTACACTTTTTGTTGCTATTACTTTACATTTTATTTTAAACTTTTTAATTCAATATATTAGTCTTTTGATGTTCTATCATTTGTTGATTAAATTGCATTCTTATAGAATTTTAGTTGGCAAGGGACACTATATATATATTGGGGTTTTTAAGATTAATCAAGCAATCTCTCATTCTAGCTTTATATATATACACACACATAAATAATTCATTTGGACATTTCAAAATTTATGAATAACAGTTGTTGATAAAAAAAAAATTAAATGAGGAAAGGTACATAAGTAAAATTAATAAATCGGTATGAAGCACAAAATTCAAGCTTATAGAGTCTCATTCACCCTAAATTCAATTGTAACAATCATTGTTGTTGTTAGTATTGTCGGACAGTAGCATCTATTATTGATATTGCCTAACAATGACAATGATTCTGAGTGACAAAAGAAAAAATTAAAAAGAGTGTTATTTGCACACTCATTTTCCTCTCATTACATACTCTTTCTCACCTTACAACCCTTTTTCTTTTCTTTTTTTCTAATTTTTCAAAACACACAACTCTCAAAATATTTAAAATACCCTCATCTAAACACACAAGGAAAAAAAAACTCAACTAGCCCATCTTCACCCCCCCATTGCCGACCCCATCCCCAATATTGCTGACTCTAGCCACTGTCTCTGGCCGACCTCCCTTCCTTGATCTCCTTCACTCTATCTTCGTTTCTCTCTCTTTCCCTATCTCTTCTATCTCCCTCTCTGTCTTTCCCTCTCTTTTCTCTCTACTTTTTCTCTGCTCACTACGTACCACACTCTCTCTCCGATCAGATGCATGGGTTGGGGGCTGGGGCTGGGCGGGTACACATAATACTTGCAAATGTTACACATAATATGAAGCTAGCTACCACAAATATCTCGAAGAATTCAGTCTTGGATAATTCTTCTACATTATTGGTATCAAGATTTTGCAATATCGATCAAACCAATACTTGAGCCATCACTAGAAAAATTGCTCCTTCTTCAACCTAACTGGTAGATGATCATTTGGCCACGGTAAAGTTGTTGATGATCATGTGGTGGCGTTGTTATTGGACGACGTCGTAAAGAAGCCAAGCAAAAACTGATAGGAAGACAAAAAGGAAAGCACCGCACCTGATGAAGCGAAATATTTCTCTGTTTGTTGGGTAATTATAGATTGTCTTCTCTTTCTCATCTTCGCCCATTGTTGGAGGTGTTTGATTTTTGGGAAAAAAATGAAGAACAACAACAATAATTAGTAAGAGAAATGAAGAATCTTTGGCTTGTTTGTTTAGAAGGAAATCAGATTCGAAATGAGAGTCTTTGTATGTATCCCATTCCATCAAAACATGGTATTTGGATAGTTTGGAAATTGAGGAAACATAATTGAGGAATTAATTGGAGTCAATCCCGTTGAACGTACAGGTGCATGGAATCCGGAGGGGGGATTTAGTTTCCTAAACCATCATAACACATTGGATTTCTTTTGCTAATTGAAACATTATATTTGATTAAATAGAATTGTGCCACTTCTGTTTCCTAATCCATCATAAGTTCATAACATGTTGAACTGACTCAAACCAGCTCTGTTGAACGGGTGCAATTTTTTCAATGAACTTTTGCATATTCGATGCTCGATGAAAAACATTTTCGTTTTATATTATATAAATGCTGTAATATTGTTATTTTGAGAGCCAAATAGGAAAGATAATATATTAAATCATGAAGGGTTATACAATAGAAACCACATCAAGAGTCCAACCACTCCGGACTCTCATCATGCCGGCTAGGAACAAGCAGCTAGCATTAAAACTTAATGTAAATATTATTAACTATATATTGGTAGTGTACAAATTAATGTAGTTAATTTAAGGTAAATAGCAGCACTAAAGTAAGGAAGCTATAAGCGTTGAATTGAGTTAATTGAATGCATGTAATTGATTATCAGAATATTTTATGGCCACATTGTTAACAAAATAATCAATTTTGTGCGCTAACTGCTGAGAGAGAGAGGAAGAGCGATGAAGACAAGTTGGGGGTAGAGGACTACGTACACATGAATGGACTGAATACCTACCTCTAATTAATTAAGATTTCTCTAATCTTTTACATATATGGTTGTTACGTTGTATATTGATTGTATAATATATAAAGTTTGTGGACAAAAATATCTATCTTAAGAATTCGTGAACCAAATTCAGATAAGGGCCAAAGTTCATAGAACAACGTTACACTACCTTTTACAATGTGTTGAAGCTAGTGATCGACCACTTACTCGGACTTCTAATCGTCCGTGCTAATTGGTGAGCTATTACTTTTGATTATTAGTATGATTTCTCTTATTTAGGTCATTATTATATTTCTCCCAGATATTAGCTAGTGCTACTTACGATTATAAATATTATTGGGTTGCAAGAAATGTATTATTTTGCGCCTTCATATATTCTAATTTGATATTATGAAGCCTCTTTTTGACCTTTACAATCACAAAATTATATAGTGCACATACAATGAACACAAGATATATATAGTGGTTCACCACAATTTATGTGATCTTTTGGGTTTTCACAATGAATAAATATGTTACATTGTACAAATGAAGCATGAGAGCTCTAGAAAAAATGAGAGCTAGGTCTAAAAATGAGAGAGAGAAAGATAGGAGAGAGAAATTTATCTATGTAGGTAAGGGTCCTATATATTTATAGAGGATATATAAAGTTCTTTCTCTTACAATTGACCGTGTAGAATTTTTATATAAATAAGGCCCAATACAATATAGAGACCCAAATACACACTAGATCTCAACAGTATGTGAGTGTTCGTTTCTTTGTCATGTGGTAGTTCTGTTCAATGTCAAATATTATATATCAAAACACACACATATATACCACGATTTTATTTACAATGATATATATATATAGCGCAATGTTGCAAGGTTAAAAAATTAAAAGAAGAAGAAAAATATGACGCTATAAAGAGTTGGACCAGAGAGACGAAAGTGAAATCATAATGCCAAACCAACAGAGCTCTACATAAATGTTATAGCTAATAAAAAAAATTAATTGAAACTAAACGTTACATGTACACCTCACCTCATATATGAGAGTGCAGAGGAATGCACGAAGTAGTGCTAAAAATGATCTCCTCTACTTAAGATAGAGTCAACTAATAGCTTTATAATTATTTGCCAGCTGCCAATGTCTAATTAATTAATAAATGAAGTTTAATGAAACAAAAATGAATTAATTAATTATTTTGTTGAGATGCTTGGCTAATGATAGAAGCGCAACGTCAACAGCGTCCCGAAAGCCAAAATGAGTCGCATTTGGGTGCGCGTAAGTCAAACTCGGGATCAAAGCTATAATCTTCTCACGCATTATCTCAACCTTGTCGGTCGTAATCTTCATGAGCTCCTCTTCTATTCTCTTAATCGCATCGCTTTTCTGATCTATGTACACCGAGTACGTGCTTCTTTTCGCAGGCAAAAACCATGCATACTGAGTGTAAGCCGAGTGGGGCGAAAAGAAAACCGGTATGCAACCCGCAAGCACCGAGTCAAACGTCGACCGCCGAGTGAACGAGTCACCGGGTGCTTGTAAGCAAAACACGGACTCCGTCATCACCTTCATAACCTCACTCGGGTCCTGGCACTTTTTGCCACCCCCATCCTCCGACTTGCAATTTAAAAACATGCAACGAGTTGACTCACCGCATTGCCTTATGAACTCGTTTCGAATAGCCGCCTTCCTTCTGGGCGCACCAATGAAAGAAAACAAGTGGGGCCTCTCCAACTGCCTAATCTTGTTCTGCCACGTCACCATCTCCTGCCACGTGGACGGGTGGAAATACGAAGGGTAGGGTATACCGTGCTGGTTCGGTTCTTTCCATGGATGTCTTTCGATGATGAGAACTGACATGTTTTTTGCTGCTGGTAGTTTTAGGAGGGAGCTGGCTCCGTAGTCACGCGCGTTTGGCTTCCGCATGAAATCGTATACGATCCTCCCCAGGACCATAAAGTGGTCCTTACCGTTGCGCCGCTGCCACCAAGGCTGGGCCTTAATAAAGTCAACCAATCTGATGTCGAGCTCGTCGCGAGCCGTGAGGTTACGTTCGCGGAACTTGCTAGAAGCGTGAAGGCCGCCGTAGTAGGGGACGTAGAAGAGGGTCGCGCGTGTGGGATCCCACGTGCGACAGGGATGGTTTTCTACGCGCGCGTGGAAGATCATCTCCGCCATGAACTGGTTGGTGGCGAACCAGCTGGCGGTGGCGGCGGAGGTGGAGGAGTCCATGTGGGAAAGTGGCTGGCCGAGTCCGGAATTGGCGACGTGAGGACACATGTCGGTGTGGATGTTTAGGTTGTGGCAGTGGTCGAGGAGTCCGAGGTTGAACTGCGCCGGCAAAGGGTATACGTAGACTGACTTGCCTTTGTCGCATGTGGGGACTGTGAATGGTGATTTCGTGGTGGTGGGAATGTCGTCGTTCTTGTTGTTGTTTGTGCCATTTTGGGTTTTGTTAACGAGATGGTCGTATTCAGGATCATGTTGTTGTTGTTGTGGGATAACATTGTCGGTTAATGGGAACCAGAAGATGAGCCAAACAGCTGATAGAGTGAGAAAGAGGAAAGCAGCGAGGCTGATGAGGTGGGAAATTTTGAGGGTGAAGCGTAGTGTTTGGTCGTTGTTGTTACAGTAGTAGCAGCTCTCTCTCGCCGGAGTTGGAGGCCTTTGCTTTTCGAAATACATGAAGAACAGCCACAACAATAAGAGAAACAATGAAAGCTCAAATGGGGGATATTCAAATATTCAATCTTCGATCGTTTCGCAATAAGTATTCATAAATTAATTGTTCTATGGTCACACGCTAGCAGACGACACACCTGGCCAGCAGACGACACATGTGTTTTGTTGCTTGAACGAAGAACGACAGACAGTCGTGGTTAGTGGTATAGTTTGAATTTTACAGACTAATATGTCATTACATTAATTTGAGTGTAATGTCGTATTACTATTATTGTTTGCTCTTTTACAACATAAAAGTATAATCAAATAATTAAAATAAGATATAATGAAACTTATCATTCCTTACTAATTTTAACTTCGCAATCTTTGCAATAATTGTCTCCAACTTGCCTGCCTGCTGCCGGCCACACTTGAAATTAGGGGTGCAAAAATATATCGAAAATCTACTTACCAATCTGATCCGATCCGCAATTTGTGAATATTGTACCGATCCAATCCGTACTTTTTTATTTGTGGATATCGATCCGATCCAATCCGCAATTTATGGATTGGATATGGATATCAATTTTGAAAACCACGGATATATCTGATCCGATCTATATATATTAAATTTTGATATAGTTTTTATATGTTTGTGTATGTTTAATTCCTATTATAGAGTAAATCAAAGGCCCTATTATAGTCTATAATACCATATAGTTTATAAATTATCTATGTTATTATATAATTTTAAGTTTAGGGTATTTTAAATTAGTTTGACAATAAAATCTATTATAAAAATTATAAATATATAGAGTATATAGTTTATGATTACTAGAAAGTAGGAACTTGTTATGTTTGAGGCTCGTCTTAATTTCTAAATTTTATGTTGTGTAACTATTGAATTAATTTGAGGGATGATTTTTATGTTGTGTAATTGCTAAATAATTTTTATGTTATTATTTGGATATTATTCGTTATCCGATCCGATCTAATCCGATCCGATTTTGTGGATATCCGAACTTGTGGATATCCGAATTTGTGGATCGGATATGGATATGAAAATTGCTATACTGCAAATTGTGGATTGGATATGGATAATAGTTTGTGGATCAGATAACCGATCCGTGTGCACCCCTACTTGAAATATATATAAAATAGAGGGTTTCAGTCAAATAAAGAAATATTTTGAAGCATCTCATTGATTAAAAAAACCACCAAATTATTAAACATGAAATTCAAAAGTTTTTTTTTTTTAAATTTAAATCGTCATAATTTCTCACAATTATTCACTGGCACTAGAAGAAAAGTCAATGAAAGGCCACAGATCGAGTTTTAGAGACGTCCATTGGAGGGTCAACATTCATTGTTCAGTGCCTTTCCACTCTTGCGTAGTTGGTCAACTATGAACGGCGTTATGAAATCATCTGGGGTCAAGATAAGATTCACTTACAATTCCATCTTACTCAAGTCTGAAACAAAAAGATGGGATTTGTAAAATTCTAATGGGATTTATATATGAGAGTTTCAAATCTTGACCTACTTATTTCAAAAATTCACTAAAACTAATGGACTTTCATCTAACCCAAACTGATCAGAATTCTGGATTCAAGACGTAGAACCACCAACTCAAAATCTGGGACCTCGACCCAGGACCCAGACCTCGGACCGCAAACTCAAATTATAGATAAACAAAATTTCTAAAATAAGTCACATACTAAAATGATCAACAAATTTACTTTTATTCAAAATGTACGTAACTTATATGACCAAAGGGTACTTTCTAAAACAAGTATATATAATAGTTGCTGCATATTTGGACCAGATGGAAAGCTGAAAGCTAGGCATAGGAAAGTAAGCACACATCAATTCGACAACATTAGACTGGAAAGGAAGGTAAAATTGGATACAACTCTTGAAAGAATGATGGTGTTGCTTTGCAGATACATCTATTTGACATTGATATTCCAAGAGAAATCTCATTTAAGAAAACTGGCACCCTAACTGCTGGAGTTAAACATACCATTAGGGTTCTTGGCCAAAAAAAAAAAAACATACCATTAGGGTTGTGTGTGTCGGAGAGAGATTGGATCCTTGAAATTGCATGTCTTGTGAGCTTCCTTTTATAGTGGTCCAATTTATTTGTCTTTTAAGTTTTGTAGTTATGTATGTGACTTAGAATGATTTGCTTTTTAGAGTAGGTAGACAGTTGTAGATAAGCTACTTTAATGGTAGACATTTATAAATTAATAAATTGGGAATAAAATAGATTGAGCTGAGAATAGTTGAGTCATTTTTTGGGTTTGCAAGATGTGCACCGAGATAATTTGGATTAATACTTGTTGCCCTCCTTTAACTTGATGTCAACTAGAAATAACACAGCAAGCTTTGTTTTGAATTCAATACATGCATATATATTCACGTGGGCCATGACCCATTTTGGATGGGGTATAAACATGTTACATTCCCTACCAGGACTTGAAGTTAAATCTTGAAAATCCAAAATTAGTGGAGAAATAACAATTCGGAATGTAATTAGTGAAGTGGCTGTAGTGATGTTGTGATGTCTACGTACACCTTCTCACGATCGATGTTGTTTCTACCTACCTTCATACAAGTCCCAACTAGGTATGTATAACTTTAACCTCTTCTTCCTGCTTTCATGGAAGCTAGCTAGCTAATGTACCTGCGTGCAAACATAGGCGCACAGAGATCGACATTGATTATTAAATGCAATACATCCTGATCTTTTCAAATATTATATTACATCAGTTTAATTAAAAACTAATTTTTTTTCTTTGAAATATCTGTTTGGGCCTAATTTTACCAATTTAAAAAATGGGTTTGAGTATGTGAAAAATGAGCCCAGCAATCTCGGCCCAAGAACGTCAATATCAGAGAAGGGCAATCACTCAATGGACCCGACTCGCACCAAGCCCAATTCTGGAAGCTTCTCGAGCTGAAGCCCAAAAATCAAAACATAGATCAAAAGAGACGTGTTTCATCCAAGTAAGGAACCAAGAAGATAATAAATCTTGAGATTCTTATCCATTGAGGTTTATTAAAGGATCGTGACTCTCTTGGATCCCAAGGCATCATTCTTAGAATTTTACCATGCATTTATCTGATTGTATTTACGATTTATAAGATTGTTCTCGAGAAAATCTCAGTATTTCTCTCAAAAATTTAAGTTTTAAACATATATATTAATTTTTTCTGTTTTTATCAATTTTAATGCAAGTTTGTTCTTAGTTTAGGTTTACTTTATTGCTTTTAATCCTCGCATAATTGGGTTTAATTACAATCTTTATTGCTTTCGTAAGAGTAAGGTAATTTAAATGCATTTACAATTCGCACTCATATTGTTAGAAATATAACCGAAAACCGTTTATGTTTAGAATTTACTTTTACTATTAATTTTTATCTCTTAAATTTTGATTTTGCATTCATTACTCTCATTTTCACATTCACTCATCGCATTATCATCACACTCGACACCCACGCATGCTACTCTAAGTCCTTGCAACCAAGGCATCGAACCTTTGTGACCGAGATCCCATTCCTTCTGCAGTTAACGATCGTTTGATCGGAAGTTAGATCTACGCGCCAATATATCTTTGTATACTCAGGCATCGAACCTTTGTGACCGAGATCCCATTCCTTTTGCAGTTAACGATCGTTTGATCGGAAGTTAGATCTACGCGCCAATATATCTTTGTGTACTCAACCTCTCGGCTGTATACTGGCACGTCATACGCAAATCAAAAGAATATAATTTCTTTGATCTGCGGTCTAGCTAACACGTGACCATTGAGATTTTAGGCCAAATCATATCAGGTTTTCAAAACAAATTGATAAATTTTACCTATAATTTTCTAAAACGAACTGATGTTTAAATGTAGGCTTTTGATGTGATAAATATATTAATTTCACATATAAGCAAGTTTATACATTAGTTCGTGGATGACATGCAATTGATATATAAGATAATTGATTTTTACATCTCAAATTCTTAAATAACTAACATATAAATCAGGTTTTAACATATGTTAATAAGTAAAAATATGTTTACATGAGTTTGAATATCAGTTATACATGAAATGCGATATAAATAAATAAAATAATAAGAGGTTGATGGATGTCTTTAACACATCCAAAATGAGTCAAAAACTGATGTACGTCTAAAGATTTTTTGGATATCAGGTGGCCAAAAAATCAAATTTTTAATGATATAACAGATGAATTTGAAATCCATAGCTGTTATTGGATACTTTAGACATCAGTGTATCAAGGTTTTTGTACTAATGTTTCTTTTAAGATCAATTGAACTTGAAGATGAAGTCTATCTGGCCATTAGAAAATTGAGTTTCCCTCTATGGAGGAGGAGGCGGCTCATTATAATTTTGCTTTGGGATGAGATCGATGAGGTTATTATAATTTTTTATATATGGATGGAGGTGGCGGCTCCTTCATTGGAGTCTTACATCCAACCTGAGTTGTAATTTTATTATATATACAATAAAATACAAAAAGGAAAATGTCTGGCCTGGGTTGAATATTGATTAACAAAATGAAAAGTAACAAAGATTGAGTTAATTAATTAAACCAAGCTGGACAATTTGATAAGAACCGTAGCTATGATTTTCTTACGTGTGAACCATCATCTCTCACCAACTTGATCATGGCAATTAATTTTCCAATTATTTTAAAATCAAAATTATAGAGAACTCAATAACTCAAATCGATGTCCTTTATGATAAACCTGTTATTATACATATAACCAAGTAATAAAGTGAGCATCCTAGTCATGATATTCATGGCGATACAATCCTTAATTTGGTTAAAAGCCTTGTACAAATTGTAACGTCAAATATTCTTGCACTCGATCTATATATTAGATTTTAACAATTAAGGCTCTAGGTTATGGGCCTTAATCTATTATCAAGTTCTCAACTTGGACATATATTTAAAGATTAAATTTATCTTCAGTTCTGTGTGCCACAAACCATGGCCAGCTGAGTTTGCTAAACCTTGACACAATCTAAGGCAATCTTGTTGAAGTAATCAAAACCAATGATAAGAGACATGGGTGGAGATACGCGTTAGTGTAATTTCAATTATGTACAATATGTTTGTATAAATGTTTGAATAAGTTCTTAGTTTTTTACTTATATTTAAACAATAATACTGTTCTTATCATATTTTTATACCATATTTTTTATATCATCACTGTACAAAACATGGTTTTTCCTTATTTTTAAAAGCCGTTGGACTTGAATAAAAAGCTAAAGCTTGGAATTTCACATTGCATGAATTTTATAAGGTTATGTGTTGGTGAGTTTGTTGGATTGAGAAAATATTTCTGTAGGTTCTTTTTTGTATTCAATCAATTCTTTTGCTCTCAAGTTTTGTAGTCAGGTATGTGGCTTTGAATGATTTACTTTTGGTGGACAACTGTTAATGAATGGCTTAATGAGATCGGTTGGTTGTGTATGAGATTTATGAGCCCATTCTTATTTATTTTTGTTTTTTTCTCTTACTAATATCTTTTTCCAATAGACAAAAAGTAATAATGCATGCTCGTGTGAACCCTCAAGAGAAAACCTCATCATGCAATTTTTAGTTGTCTTTGGTCATGCCCTCCAATTCTTGGGATATGTGTATATATATATTTATATATAAATCATGATTTTTTAATTTTTGGTGGGGGTCACAACATGTGGTTTGAATATTTAAAATTAATGTTTTTATTGAGAATATATAATGTAGGCTGTAGCTGCAATATTGTAACTATAGATGTAATAAAATTGAAGATGCGTTAACAACCGCTCATCGAAAAATTTGGTTTTGCGGCTGTCCTCCTAAGTAAGTATATGAGTAATTTTGGCATCGAAATTAAAGGACCCATTTATTTAATAGCACTTTTGTTTGAAACATGTACAATTTTTTATTCAAAATTGAAGTGTTCTTTTGTAAATATATTTGGAAGTGTTTTCTCATAAAATACCTATCATTTACGCTTTTCATGAAAGTTCTAAGAAAAAATCTTATAACTCAAAAAAAAAAAAAACACGGTTAGCTATTTTTATTAAGCACAAAAAATCATTTTTGATTCTAATAGATACATTGTAGATCATAGAATTGCACATTAAAAAAGAAAAAAAAAATTGTGGTTCATAGATTCATAGTATTCATATGTAAAAAAGGTGACTATCAATTTAATAAGCAATAATTCTACTATGGTAAAGTCATATTTTGATAGCTAAATGTCATTTTAGGTGTGTGAATAGTATTTTTTGAGTGTCAGTTTCATTATGGTACTAATACTCATATTTGGGTATCATAATTTTAAATCTAATGAAATTATGTTTAATATTAATTAAGTATTGAAAAAAGTTATACCCTTGATTATATTTTAAGAAGATCTTTAATTTAAGTTTAATATTGAATATATTTGAATATTTCATTTGTTTATCCAAATTAAAATTTCTATATTTTATTATCCAAAAATGATAAATATAACATTATTTATTTATTTTGTGATGGGTACACACAAAAAACACATAAAGAAAATCAAATGCAAACAACTAAAGTTATTTAAGTATTCAAACATGTGGGCCCAAGTCATTTGGGTATCACTTTTTCTTACTCTTAAATTTGGGTTTCAATATGGCAATCAACCAAAAATGGCTATCACAGTCTGGTGCATAGTGGAGAAGTTATGATCAAATGTTAGCCATTTTGGCTTTTGACTATTACAATTTCGATGCAAAGCAAATCATTTTGACCGTTAAATTAATGTTGCCTGCCTCTCTATCCACACCAGATTACTACAACATGTGATAAAGATGTGAAATGAGATCTTGCAGTGGAAGACCAACCCACACAGCGTTAACATTAATAATGTAACCCCACATGCAGGAGCACTAGTGTTTCGACTTCTAGGGTTGTTCTTGATAATCCAGCTGTTTAAGAATCTATAGGTCCTTATAATATATAACTCATCATATAACTTCCACTCAATCTTTCATGATTCCCTAATCCCAATATGAAGCATAAAGCAAATTATAATATTACAATTCAGATCTTGCTTAGTGATAAACATATACTCTGTGATATATCCCCATTATTAATTCAAATTATAGATAATACAAGCTCTTTCAAAAAGCAATGCCACACCTTCCCACCAATATCCCATACACTATATATAACCCACTACCCACACTAAAACTCTTCACCAAAGAATCCATTAACTTTCTCTATCTCTACTTTGTAACTCTCAAACACACAGACAATGAGTCCATCACAGTTTTCTTCTCTTAGCTGTGAATTGAGAATCACACAAGCAAAAAACATTGAGTTCAAGAACACAGGAAACCTATTTGTTAGATACTATCTTTCTTCAGGCAACAAGAAGATTAGGCTAAACACCAGAGAAATCTCAGCAAAGTCTAACCATGTTTGGAATGAGTCCATCTCCTTGGAGTGTTGTGGAACCCAGAGCTCCATGGACAACAGCCTAAACCAAGAAAGCGTGGTTTTCGAGCTCCGGTGGAGGAACACTGTGCCGGTTCTTGGCAGAATTGGGGGGTCACAACTCTTGGGAAGGGCAGAGATTCCATGGAGAGAAGTCCTAGAGTCACCAAACATGGAGTTGGACAAGTGGATCCCGATGGTTTCAACAAGTAGAGGGCATGGTCTTGAAGGTGTGAAACCACCTAAACTAGAAGTAGGCATCAAGGTTCGGGTTCAAGCACTTGGGGAAGTGGAGAAGAGAAGGCAGAGACGAGTGAAAAGGTGGGATGAGTGTGGTTGTGAAGATGGGCATGGTCACGGTTGCACTTGTTCAGATTATGACCTTTTTGCACTAGCAGCTGCAGTGGAGGCTTTTTAAGCACAACCACAAGAGTGGCATGCACTAAGAGGGCTTTTGGTTGGTCTGAACATTTTTGCTGTTTTTCTATTGGTATCACACTGACCCATTTTCTTCTAGGACGACATTCAATGTCATTGTATTGGATTAAGAATGTGGAAATTTTATTTGTAATTATTGTATATATGAACCAGAGGATGAGAGCGATACAAATCCAAATAGGCAATTTCGGGAAATAATGTAATGAAATTGTTTCACCAATCACAAATGAATATTGGAGTGTTTGAATTTGTAATGGAAATTACTGTTTCTGTCACTATACTTTTTTCTTTTTTTGGTGTTTTGACTAGGCCACTGGGGGCACAACACAAGATACCTAAATATATATACTTTTTCTTTCTAAGTTTTGTCTAAGACTGATGAAAACAAAAAAAGAATAAATCAGATAAAGAAAATAAAAAACTAAGCATATATCAAAATAATAATAAAACAGATAAACTCTGCACTAAGTATGAATCACCATTTAAGCTTCACATATGCTAAAGAAGAAAGCCCTCATCTAGCTTTCATTTTCACATTGGTCAACAAGTTAGAATCCTTCACAACCTAACCAACTCATTTGCCCACTTCTAAATCACATATGATTTTGAAGAAACCCATTCGATCCACATGTTCAGCCTAAATGAAGCTTGAGCTGATGCATTTGAAAGTGAAATCCAATTGCCAGACTCATGGTTGATGCACATATCCACATAGTCTAACCACACCCCAAAACTGCTGCTCCTAGATTGTAATTTAAACACCCCATCCTTAGTAGACCAACGCACTAAGTTACTCCTGATGAAAAACCGAGTTGAAAAACAGTACCTCCGTCAAGTTGTTACAGATGGTAGCAATGGGCTATTCCAATAGATAACAAGGGCTTCAAGTTTGAATGATGAGGTATGACTTACGAGACACTCTGCAAAAAAAAAAAAAACATTTTTTTAACTCTAAGTCGCTATATAAAGATCATTTTTGCAAAAAATTAGGTAAATCGAAAACTATTAAGACATCTAATATGAGAGAATAAATAGACGAACGTACATATTCTATAAACACTTGAAATGATGACCCTTTAATTAAATGGTTAAACGAGTTCTGATTTGTCTAAATTTTTGCAAGAATAATCTCGTATAAAAACTTGGCAAATAAATGGCTTTGATCATCGAATTACAATGTAGGGTGTGTCCCACACACAAATTCTATATACAAAACTCATTGTTCTTTAACATAGGTATTTCTATGATATTTTGTCATTTTTAAGCTAGTTTTACAAGATTCAACATATTAGAGTATATGGTTCTATATTTTAGGGTATAAAATAATCATTCGAGATTATATTTTAGATTTTTAACTCTCGAAATTTGGGCAACAGCAAGTCTTTTCTTGTCAAACAATAATCGATGTCATTGAATCTCATATCCTTATTAGTTTGTTAGACAATTTGCAAGATCAAACAATATGGCCTCATTTGATTGCTAGGATTGGACTGAATTAGAAAAGATAAATAACAAATTCATGTATATTTGAAGCAAAAATTTCTAACTTGAGAAAATAAGATGAGAATAAAATGAATAAATTATAAAGAAAACTTATTCCTTCCAATTCCTTCAAAATAGTAGGAATTAACAAAGATAACATTTTCCTCATAGCTAAACCATTTTCATTGCATCTTCGTCCTTTAAGTTAAAAAAACATTCTCCATTTTTTTCCTTAAATACACATGAATTTGCCATTTATTATTTCTAATCCAATATTAGACGCCAAACGAGGCCTGCATGTATACAGTATATTGAAAATACAAGGATTTGCATGTGATTATATTATATATGAATGGTTGAAACGCATTTCCCCCGACTCGATCTCAATATATCTCACTATACATATCTCAACCGCTATACATTTCAGTACTCTTTAGAACCGCGCCACCGTATACGCATACATGTATATAAGTTTAATTTTGTAGATCATTTCTGGAGTTGAACAAAAGGAAATTTGTAAAACATGTACTAACATAGTATCCATCTGTAAAAAGGTGACCGATCAATTTAGCAAGACATATAGTATAGTGGTGCCTAGCTTTTTGTCTACAAGACTAGTACAACATGTTATGAAGAAATCAAATGAGATCTTGCAGTGGAAGAACAACCCACATAGCATTAACATTAATGTAAACCCAACAGCACTACTGTTTCAACTTGCAAGGGTCGTCCTTGAAAATCCAGCTCTTCAAGAATCTAAAGGGTCTTATAATAAGACATCATAATCTTCAACACAATCTTTCGTGATTCCTTAATCCCCATTATGAAGCATAAAACATTATAATATTACAACTCAGATCTTGTGTTAGCATATACTCCCTTATCCTATTATTAACCTACTTACGGATCAAAGATGCTCCCTAAAAAAGCAATGCCACCTTCCCACTAATATCCGATACACCATATATAACCCACTAGCCACACTACCACTCTTCACCAAAAAATCCATTAACTCTCTGTATCTCTACCCATAACTCTCAAACACACAGACAATGGGTCCATCACAGTTTTCTTCTCTTAGCTGTGAATTGAGGATCATACAAGCAAAAAACATTGAGTTCAAGACCACAGGAAACCTGTTTGTTAGATACTATCTTTCTTCATGGAACAAGAAGGTTAGGCTAAACACCAGAGAAATCTCCACAAAGTCTAACCATGTTTGGAATGAGTCCATCTCCTTGGAGTGTTGTGGAACCCAGAACTCCATGGACAACAGCCTAAACCAAGAAAGTGTGGTTTTCGAGCTCCGGTGGAGGAGCACTGTGCTGGTTTTTGGCAGAATTGGGGGGTCACAACTCTTGGGCAGGGCAGAGATTCCATGGAGAGAAGTCCTAGAGTCACCAAACATGTTGTTGGACAAGTGGGTCCCAATGGTTTCAACAAGTACAGGGCATGGTCTTGAAGGTGTCAAACCACCTAAACTACAAGTAGGCATCAAGGTTCAAGTTCAATCACTTGTGAAGGTGGAGAAGAGAAGGCAGAGACGGGCGAAAAAGTGGGATGAGTGTGGTTGTGAAGATGGGCACGGTCACGGTTGCACTTGTTCAGATTATGATCTTTTTGCACTAGCAGCTGCAGTGGAGGCTTTTTAAGCCCAACCAGAGGATTGCTCTGTTATCACACTGACCCATTATCTTCTAGGACTTAAATGGTACTGTACTGGATTAAGAATGTAGAAATTTCTAAGTGTATATATGAACCAAAAGATGAGAGAGATACAATCCAAATAGGCGATTGGGGAAGTTATGTAATTAAATTGTTTCACTAATCACAAATGAATACTGGAGTGTTTGAATATTTAATGGCGATTGACTGCTTCTCATTTTTCTCAAAGCATAATATTGTCCTTGTTTATGTATCACTACTCTTTTTTGTATTCTGAGTAGGCAACTGTGGCACAATATGGGAACAAAATGAGATACCAAGTCCTTTTCTTTTTTTAAATCTTTTCTTTCTAACTGTTTTCTGAGACTAATGAAAAGACAAAAAAAAAAATGTGAAGAAATATCAATAAACTATCATTTATCAAAAGATAATAAATAAATCATCACTTGAGCTTCACATACGCAAAGAAGCCCTCATTTTCACATTGCAAGATCATGGATTCTGAAACTGCTAGGTCAACAGTTTAGCATCCTTTATAACATCACCAATTCATATCATTTACCAAAAATAAATAAGTAAATAAATAACCACGGAAGTATGTACGAGTTATCACCTGAGCTTCACATATGCCAAAAGAAGAAGCCCACATCTAGCTGTCATTTTCATATTGCAAGATGATGGACTGCTTGGTCAACAGTTTGGCATCCTTCATAACATCAGCAATTAATTTCTCCACTTCTAAATCACATATGATTTTGAAGAAATCCATTCCACATACTTCCATGTTCAGCCTAAATATCAATCTAATTGCATTGTGCAATCCAATTGCCACACTCATGGTAGGATGCACATCTCCACAGAGTCTAACCAGAGCCCAAAATGGCTGTCTTAGATTGTATTATAAACACCCCATCGTTAGTAGACCATGGCACTCTGATTAGTTGTTCTGAATCCATGATAAACTGTTAGCAAACTCAGAACGACTTTCAAGTTACTCCAGATGGAAGCATTGGGATATTCCAATAGATAAACAGGCATTGCGAGATTGTTACTTGATCAAAATCCACCAAAAAATTTTGAGTAAATACCATGAACTTTCTAGGCTCTGAACAACAAGAGTCTAGAGCATTAAGAAGAGGGAAAAGCCATGCAACTGACAAGATGACTTGGTTACAAGCATTTACGATTGTCTCTTATCTTCTCTTCGAGTGCATATACCTATGAGTGCCCTGAGTTCTATAACGGTCTCCAATAAATTTTAAGACAGGTGGAATCATAGAAGGTTTGTGTTACGAACCCTTGTAGGATGGAAAGATTTATTCTGCAATCAGACTCACAGTGACATTTCCGAAGTTCATTTATGTTTGCTGCATTTCCTTAATAATAACATTTTTTGACATTAGGCCTCTCTCAACCATATGATCCCAAAATAAACGTATGATGTCATTATCACTGGCATAAGACGCACTGAAGGATCTATAGATCTTGCGTGTTACCATCAACCTCCTCTTGTACATTTCATCTAACATCACTGAAACTACACTTGACTTTCCTGCTTTCAAGTAAGCATATGCTAGACTAGTATAAACAACACTGTCTCCTGATATACCCTTCTCTTGCATAATACTGAAAACCTTTTCAGCACCATCAACTCTTTCTTGTTTACATAACCTTCTTATTAAAGCCCTGTACAGTGAGACATCAACACAAAGACCTCTTCTAACAAACTCATCTGGTAGTCCTATAACTGCTTCTTCACTCCCTTTGTTGCAATAACCATCTACAATCCATGTATAGGTGCAATAACTGGGGGAAAATCCTGCGTCAAGCATGCTAAATAAAAGATCTTTAGCACTGTCCATCTCTAGCACCTTGCAAAATCCATGAATGAGTGCTTTATATGTAAACTCATCCAGCTGCAATCCAGCTGCCAACATCCTGTCCTTCACTTTCACTGCAGACCTCATATCTCCTATCTTGCAATAAGCATTAATCAATGTGTTACATGTAACATTGTCAGGCTCAACTTTCCTTTCACTCATTTCATTCAAGAGTTTATTTGCATCCCTCATCCTGCCTTCTTCGCACAACTTGCGGAGAATTGAATTATAAGTAACAACTCCAGGATACAACCCCTTATCCTTCATAACCTCACACAACCTTAAAGCTTCTTCCAGGTCATTCACTCTACAATACCCATCAATTAATGTGGTGTAAGTTACATGATTAGGAATTGAACCCTTGATTTCGCGGAAAAGTTTCACAGCTTCCCTCATCCTACCTTCTCTACAAAACCCATACATGAGAGAATTGTAAGTAACCATATCAGGACTAACTCCTGCTCTTCCCATTCTAGCTTGTACAGACAAAGCTTCATAGTGCATACCCCTTTTGCAATACAGCGATATCATCGTATTATAGGTGAAAATATCAGGAAAGATGCACTTCAATTCCATTTCACTCATCAAGCTTTCTGCCTTCTCTATATCCCCAGACTTGCAACAAGCATGAAGCAACACATTGTATACATGAACATTCGGGACAACCCCGGCCTGGATCATCTTCTTGTAAACTTTCCATACCATATTAGTCCACCTATCTTTAACCAAAGAATTCAATAACACAGTACAAGCATGTAAATGAGGCTTAAACCCATGTACCCTCATGTGCTCCAAAACCTGAATTGCATCTTGGGTCATCTTAGAATTAGCATAAAATATCATAAGCCAACTCAAAACATGTGCATTGACATCTGGGTCATCTTGGGTCGGAACCAAAGCATTCAAAACCGACGGTGATGACAAGAAATCCTTGAGGGCAATTTTTTCAAGCAATTGCTGTGCAGGTTTAAAGTGTCTGTGCTTAGTGAGGATTTGAACCATGCTCCAAGAGCATTGCAAGGAGTGCTTGTAAGTGGGTATTGTTTCAACCCATTTGAAGAAAGCCCATGAAAGAGAAGGACCATAGCCATAGAGTGAGAGTTGTAGGAGTACCTGGTGAATGGTAGCTGTGCTGAGACTAGAACCAACCTTGGGTTTCAAGAGGTTGTTCCACTGACCCTTTACTACAATTGCGCAGAGACTCTGAATGAATTGGGTCTCACCAGTCAATGAAACTAAAACAGCCATGTGAAAGCTTCCGAAAGAATGAGCTTTTGTTCTTGTCTACTCGCGTTCATTCATCTCCAACTGAGAAGAATTGAAAAGAGCAAAACTTTTGGATGGAGGGGAAAGAGAAGTTTTCCAAATAGTTTTGGTGTTAAAAAGAAAAGTTCCCAAAATGAAAACTACTACTGTAGGTTTGGTTTGGATTTGGAACTCTGGATCAGTCTCAATTTATGATCTTGTGAGAAAGCTAATTAATCTAAACCTTGTTCGGGAATTAAGAGGACTTTTTTTGGTCGAATTTTCACTCAAAGTTGTTCAAGCAAAGCAAGATAAATATTAAATAAATGAACTATGTAATTGATATTCTCGTTTTCAAGCATACCAATCATAAATATTTAGCATTAGTTTTCTAGTTGATCATCCAAAATTAGCATATTTTTTAGTCGAGAATTCCAAGTGATTTGTGGTTGGGATGATTAAATTTCCATATACACTTATATGCCATTGTTATAGCTAAAATGTCTCCCCAACGTGGACGACCTAGATCAACTACAACATGTCTCGTAAAGCAAGGTTTTCGATTTTTGGCGTGAGCGTGGGGGTGCCACTATTCAGCCTTGAGTAGTTGGATAAATAAATAAACTGTGTAATGCATCAAATGAAATATTTAATTTCAAACAAATGACTACGTGTCTACGTGATAGGAAATAAACGGAAAATCTATTTAGATTCTTCTTTTGCCTAGAATTAACTAGGACTTTAAACATAAATGGACCCAGATAAATAAATAAAATAGCAATAAGACTTTAATTGAAAACTAATGAAAAATAACATTAATATCAACTTGATACCAAGAGGTGTTGTTGGTAGAGCTAAAAGACAAGGAAATAGAAATAAACATAAAAGAAAATTAACAACTACAAATAAAAGTTTTAAGAAACTATGAAAACTAAAATATTGAAAGACCTTGATAGTAAAAGTTTTTGGGTGCTCGGTCTGAATTGATTTGTTTGTTGTAGGGGTTGTGTGTATAGAGAGATACCCAAAATTCCTTGTAAGCTTTCTTTTATAGTAATCTATATTGTTTAGCCCCAAGAGTTTTAATAGAATACAGCCACATGTTTGATCAAAATGACTTGTGTTTAAGTGTTGAACAACTGTCCATGAGCTAGAAATGAACTCAGATTGATTAGCTTTGCAACGAGTTCGGCTAATGTCCGGCCGAGGAAACACCCCAAAAGCTCTGCCGACAGCTTATACGGTGTGATGTTGATCTTATAAATTACTTCATTACATTTTGATATCTCATGTTTGTCTCATGCATGGTTAGGTAGTGTTTAATAATAGTCATGTTATCTTGAGTCGACTTACACAGATTGTGAGCTAAAAGTCTAAAAATTTAAGACTAAACTTTTTTTATTTTAAACCTAACACATCATTAATTTATACTATTACGTATTACCATTTCAATGTGCATATTGAGACAATTGAAGTGCAGCTCAAGACATATAATGATGCAAGATAAACTTTGAAATATCAAAAAATTTACCAATTTTTAACACTAACAAAACCATAATGTGGTTCGATATTTATTTAAGGACTCAAATAATAAATATTAATAACTGAAAGTAAAGATAGTAATTTTATTCGTATAATAACCATTAAACAAGTTCATCCTATCAAAATTAAAGTTACTTGGATTAGATATTAATCTAGTTCGTTTAGTCTTACAATTTATCATGCCATATATGTTAAGTGGTGATGAAACCAAAACTTGCTGACTTTCTTATAAATTGTCACTTATTTTTTTAGTATATACAAATTCGTTTAGTCTCATATAATTTAGTATATATATACTAGTTCGAGTTTTGTTATAAATGGTCGCATCTGAGATTATTAGTTTTAAAAAAAATTGGTACCACTCACTTGTGTAGTTCTATCTATCTACGAAAGTACGTATACAACCTAATATTTTCGAGACACGTGTCTCTTTTTAAAATTTTAGTGGTTTGCATGTTGCAACATTTGAGATCTTTCTCTTCTCTTGTTTCGAAAATGACAAAAATGTTATGGCATTGGCGATCATTTACTTTACTATTTATTTATTTCCTCCTTCATTCGAAATTCAAAAAATATCTCAAAAACCCAACCCAAAGAAAAAAAAACACAACACAGAGACAACAACAATGGAGAGAAGTACACCAGTGAGAAAGACCAACTCTAGAGACACTGCCGATCTGTTGACCTGGAAAGAGGGTCAACGCTCCGACTCTCCCGCCACCACGTCCTCCAACCACCGTTCTCATCAGGTTACACTTTGTAGTCAATTTCTTCTTTCTTTTCTTCTTTCTTGCTTAATTTGAGGTTGCTAATTAAGCTCACCACGTGGTGCATTTTTTTTTCAGCCTTCAGATGGAATCAGCAAGGTGCTCCATGGAGGTCAGATCACTGATGAGGAAGCTCATAGTCTCAACAAAAAGTAAGATCTGTTTTCTGATCGATGTCAGATCTAGTAATGCATGCTTCATTATTAATTTCTTATGTTTTCTGCAATACCCATTAGTCTGCTCAATTCATCAAGCAAATTGAGCTGAAAATTTTCTGTATTTTTGACCAGGAAATGCTTGGTTTGATTATTGTGTACGCATGCATGAGTGAAAGCCATTTGCAGTATACAAAATAGTTTTCTTTGTTTCAAGTTTACCCAACCCATCTTAGATCCACAAAATATCAGTACTTTATGTATATGGTGGTTCATAGTTATTGTATATCCAGTGGGTCCAGCTCCAATGTTAGAGAGTTCACTCAATTCAAAGTAAGAGTTCTAGTTGTAGATTTGTAGAAAGTTAAGCATTCAACCCAAAACTAACTTTAGCAATGGTTGGAGAGACCTGTGATATTATAGATTGTAACACAAAGTCTTTCATTTTCGACGTGAGATATTCTCTTAACACCAACATCCCCGCTTCCTTAGAACAGAAAATTAAATGGTTATTGTATGTGTAGCGAAGGGATGCTGGAATGGTTTGATCATTTCATGTCCTACTTAATTTCAGGAAGCCTTGTTCAGGGTATAAATTAAAGGAGATTACTGGAAGTGGCATATTTGCAGCCCGTGGCAACAATGCTGCACCAGAATCTGATGCTAACAACAAAACAGGGCTGCGTGTTTATCAGCAAGCACTCAATGGAATTAGTCAAATATCATTCAGTGTTGATGAACATGTCACACACAAGAAGCCTACCTCCGTTCCTGAGGTAGCAAAGCAGCGTGAATTGAGTGGAACATTGCAATCCGACTTGGATTCAAAGTTGAAAAAGAATATATCAAATGCCAAGTCCAAGGAGCTCACTGGAAATGACATCTTTGGTCCTCCTCCTGAAATTGTGCCTCGATCAATTGCTGCTGCTCACACCCAGGAAGCTAGAGAAACCAAAGGCATGGGGGAACCTGCACCGCGAAATCTACGCACATCTGTCAAAGTTTCAAATGTGAGTTCACTGTTTCTTTTTGTTTCTGTGAATGAACTTATCATGTCTTCATTTGGCTTGTCCAATTTTGATAATTTGGTTAATTAGGAACTACAACACTTGTTCAAATTGGACCTTCATAAATATAGTTTTGAGCTATGCACTTGAGGGGCAATGTTCTCTGGTCAAAGAGGAACATATTGTCCAGATTGATAGCATGACAACATATCCTGCTGGAAAGGTGTTTTCTTGTAACACAGAATGATATCACTCTGCTGGCTAATGTTAGACTATATAGTAAGAGAACATTTTTCGACAATCCAGTATTGATCTTTAGTTTTGTTCATGCAGCCTGCTGGAGGTCAGAGCAAAATCATGTTCAGTGAGGAACCTGTTGTCAAGTCTGCAAAGAAAATACATAACCAGAAATTTGCTGAGCTGACGGGAAACAATATATTTAAGGGCGATGTTCCTCCGGGATCTGCTGAAAAGCCATTAAGCACGGCGAAGCTGAGAGAAATGAGTGGTAGCAACATCTTTGCTGATGGAAAGGCAGCATCCAGAGACTATCTAGGTGGTGTCCGCCAGCCCCCTGGTGGAGAGAGCAGCATTGCCTTGGTTTAACTCAAATCTTTAACTTGTTACTTCCTTTATCATCAAATAAAGTTGGTCTCGTCATATCCTAGTGTGAGTGTTTTGACATGTAAACAATTCATGCCCTTATGATGATCGGCATCTTGGGTATTTGAAGTGGTTGATGCAAGTAGTAGTGATACATTTATACATTGGTAGGGCATGACACTTAGAAAAATGGAGGAGGTTTGGCTAATTGGGTTATTTGAAGTGTGTGTATCTCAGTTGCTTGAGTATGTGTTTACTACTTTACTTGCCGCAAGACCTATTTACTTTAGTAATTAGATGATAAATTTAATGGAATTTTACACTCTTTTTCTTTTTCTTCTTCCATCTGTTTGGCATGCTTCGATAAGAATATTTAGGTTCAGGTCTTGGATTGTCTGGATTGAAAGAGGTGAATAAGAGATATTAGTAAATTAAGTTAATTAACTACAAGAAATTTTTTACCATTTAATTGGATGGAGAGAAAAATATATAACCTTTTTTCAGCCCAAGATTATCAGATTCCGCATTTGGCGTGAAATGAAATGAACCCAGCAGTTTGCATGCATAGTTGCGCAGGTACGGTAAACAGTGGTTTATCAGTTAATGTATACACCAAAGGTAGAGGAACAAAGGGTTTCTATATGAGTGAGAATTCAAAGGGTTTCTATATGGGTGAGAATTCAAATTATCATGCTTGAAAAGGTCAGCGCAGTTTTTGTTTGGGAAATTTTAGCCATATATAACAATTTTCTTTTGATACTTAATATATATATTTTAAACTTGAATAGACCATTTTATCTCTTAGTAAAATTACCAATAAGGACAAATTATAACCTTTAAAAAATTAAATTTTCTTTCCATACTCAACACATAATATCCAATTCCTTTATTAGCCTTAACCTAACCATCATCACTCATCCTCCTTCTCACCCACACCCTCTCTCACACTCACATTATTAAATATCAAACTAAACCCTAACATCAATATAAGGGTTTTTAGGCAAATCAATGGTGAAATCGTACCCTATGAGCCTCCAAATGATGTATGCGTGCATTTTGTGTAATTTTCTGCATTTTTCCATGTTTTAGATGTTTTAGGAATTTCTGATTTGCGACGTATTCGGCGAATCAGAACTGAACACTGCTACAAGTTTTGGCTATAGCCGGCCGAACAAATGAGAAATGTTCGGTTGGAGCCGGTTGAATAAATGAGAAATGTTTGGTTGGAGCTGGCCGAAGATTTGTAACGAACTCAGCAGACCAAAGCTGAATATGGCCTCTGACAGCATAAATGAATCCAACCCAAAAATTCACCAAAAACTCAAACCAATGGATAAAATTCATATAAAAACAACAAACCCATCATAAAATACGTTTAATTTGCCCAAAACAACAAATAAAAAGTTTAAGAACTGAGATTGGGTATTCTATTCAGTGGTGGTGAGGGAATATGGCAGCTATTGGGTATGGTGGTGGCCTATTGGGTATGAGTGTAGTGTAAATGGTTGGGTTGAAAAAGAAATTTATTATTGTTGGGTATGTGTGTAAAATTGGAGGTAAGAAGAGAAAATTAAAATAATAGATTGAGTATTTATTAATAAGGGCAATGTGGTAATTTAAGTTGGGTAAAATAAGAAAAAACTAATTTGAAAAATATTGGTGTTGGGTAAATTAAGAAATAGGGTAACAAAAGAAGATTGTTAGGTATAAATAAAAATTCCCTATTAGTTTGCTTCAGCTTCTTGGTATGAGCATGTTATCTTCATCATTAATAGTGATTGGCTTCAATCCAATTGAAAAATTGCTATTGCCTGAGCTGAAACTGGACCTAAGGTGCTAGTTTTTGAAAAAGAGATTTTGCTTTGCACGTAGGTGAGTCTCTTGAATAAAAAACTTTGGCTGCGAGTTTGGTTTCAAGAGCACTAAACAGATTGTTTCATTTATAGGGAAACAGCTAATCTTAGTTTTCCTAATTATCTGATTAGGGGTCTTCTGTCCTGGTGACGCTAATTTTGAGATCATACTGATGTACATGAACAGGGGATAAGAAAGAAAGCATTTAGAGGCCATGTAAGCAGACGAAAAAATGAGAAGGCAAAAGCAAGGGGGAAAAAAAACTCCCCAACATTAGCATATAGAATAAAATAACTCCTTTGACAAAAAACAAGAGAGCATCCATAACATTAAGTTCATAACTCCCATCCATAATCTTTACTTATACCAGAATAGCAAGATTTAGGGATCAGGGTCCACACAAAACCATAAAAAGACGCATTCAAGCAACGATAACTTAAACTCATGGCAAATAACATTAACTGGGTTTGTAAGCCTTCTTGGATAAGAAGCAGCAATACTCAAGCATCTCCACATCCAATCAGTTCCACAAGCAATTTCTCATAGTCTCCAGAGGTGTCTTTGACAATTGCTTTGTCCAAAGGAACACTGTTTCTTCGGTGGTATTCTTCCTTAATGCGATGCAGATCAACCTCTGCCCGGGTAGTAACAACTCTAGTAAGAGCCCCTTCGTCCGTCCCAAGCTTGTTGATAGCCAGTCGTAGAAGCTTCTCAAAGTATTTCTCGGGGGTGGTCAAGCATTTGATTGTTGCTCTCAGTAGTTTGAGGAAATCATCATCTGCATCAGCCTTCAAATTCTGCACATAGATGCCTCATTATCAGTTTCAATAGGAGTAAGATAATTGTATAGGAACCTCAAATATAAAAAAGTAAAAGAATTAATCATACAAAATTAAAATCCACCTTACTGTTACAAGTATTTTTTTCAAGTGATCCTCATGACAGTACACATATCTCCGAGAGATGCTTATACCTTGTTAATGGCATTTCCAAACTCATTGTTGTAGTGATTGAGGGTTGCATTCAGCTGTGCCTTGCTCCTGGTAGTGAGGATCCTGATAACCTCCTCATCACTGTAACATTTGTCTGAGATTTTCTCATTAAGTATCTTAGCCTCTTTTTTTGCCAGTATCATGTTCACTTCATCTCCCTCATATCGGTAAGTGCTCACAAGAGGAACCAAAAGCTGTGATGCAGTTAAAATAGAAGACAAATTGATAAACAATGCACAAACTGCAATCAAAGCAAATGAAGAAAAGAAATTCTAGGCAGAAGGAAGGAAATTGTCTAAGATTAAGGTGCAAATTTTTTTGAAAAGGACAGCAATGTAGGTGAAGGTGTTTTGAACAAATTAATTTCAGATACAAGAAGTTGAATACAATAGAGAATCAAGAAGATACATTTAAACCAACCAACTTAACATTTGAATCAACTACTAATATTGACTTGGGAGGTTTAAGGTTGTACCTTGCGGAAATCTCCAGATGTATGATATGCAACATCTTCTTCAAGGGACTTCTTGTAGCGAGCATGATAAGCCTGCTTTGCCAGTAATAGGTCATGAGAAGACCTAGTACAAGCTATTTCCATGAGAACCCAATTGCTTGAAGTGAACCTCTTTGTAGCTTCATTAGCCAACAATGCATCGCGGTCAGCAGGATGCAGTGTCCATAGCAGCACAGCTCGCTGGTTATGCAACAAAATAGGAAAATTTAAGCAATGGCCTTATAAAGATACCTTCAGAAGTTCTACTCAACTAAAGGCACCCAAAAATTAAAAGATAACTAGCTAATAGTAGTACTTTTTATGCTTGGCAATTTAAAGGGAACAATCCAGGCTTGAACTCGGCAGTGGAATAAGTAGGGATGACCAAGACCAGAATATCCTCATAACAGAGTCACCAGGAGCATCTTAGAAGAATTCTAAGCCCAAGAGGGAGAAGGAGGGGGGTTTTGTTTTTTTGGGGGAGGGGGGGAGTGGTGTTGTTGTGTGTGTGTGTGTGTGCAAACCTGCCCATTGTTTACCATTTGTCTAGTTCTTTATTTTGATATCATGATATTTTTTACTAGTACATGAATTTTCAGTAACTTTATATGCTTGTTAGTTTAGATGGATAAAGATTTTATTGGATCACATTTAGAAGAAATTAATCTTACTTCCCTGCATATTATACATACCATACCACAGTTCAAAGAATGACTCAAATTTATATATTGTAAGCAAGGTGGGGATGGGAATTCATTTTTCTCCATGGGGACGGAAGGGGGAAATCAATTTCATCCCCCATGCGGATAGGGGAGGGAAGCGGGATGGAGGGCAGATTATTGCAATGGGACAGGGACATATATTAATTTCACTTAAAACATGAAAGGCGCTGAATCTGACCTCAAAAGCACTTGAGAGTTCTTTGTCCAGTGACTTGAGAAGATCTTCCCCATAAGTTTCTGCATATGTCTGCTGAATCAATTTTCTCTGAGCTGCATTCCTGTGAGCCAATATGGATATGATCAATCCCTCATTTGTTCCCCATCCTGCATACAAATTACCAAATCTTCAACCTCTATCCATCATATGATCAGTTTTGCTAACTGTTTTTTTATTTTTATTTTCATTATTATTATTTTTTTAAAACAATATAAAAAAATAAAAAATAAAAACAAGTTTCAAATTGCTCTATTACATCAAAAACAGTTTTTTTTTTTATCTCTTATCTCCCAACTTTGTTTTCATTGATGATCCTATTCAAGTAATTGGAAGCCTATGGTAAGTAGTGTTTAATTGAGAGCGCATGACTTCATGCAACCTACCAATTTTGAGCAAATTCTATGTAAAGGAGTTGGAACTAATAAATAACTTAAGGAGGGATGCTGATGTTACCTATATCAATCAGAGTATAAAAACATACATATGCATAACCAAGACATTTCAAGTAAATTATGGAGGACAAGAAGTGAAAACTGAGCAATGTGTAATCACATTTTTATTAGTAATAGAATTCAGAGCAGATGAATCAGATCAAGATCATAGTAGTTCAGCACTCAGCCCTTGTATTTTGCCATAATAATTGGAGTGAAATAAGGAAAAAGATTATTTAAAATTTTGTTAGTCCATTGTGAACCTCAAACTGAGTCAACCAGATAAAAATGGATCTAGATCCGACACCTTTTTTCTTTAGAGAGGGATCTAGATCTAATACCTTGATCCAAGAAGAATGATGCCAAGTAAATTGAAAGATAATCCAAAGAGAAAGAAATCCACCATGATCATTATCATATTAGCATACAGAATTTTAGAAAAGGTTACAACCCCATTATACTTATAACCCAGAAAACAATACTTGCATAGTAAAATAATATAGAAGCAGATCGATCAAAAACTTTTGATGATCAACCATGTCAGATTCTTAAATTTGACGAATACATGTTAGTCAATAGTGAACCTCAAACTGACTCAAGAACATCATTTTTAAAAAGAATCTAGATCTAATTCTTTAATAGTTTGATCCAACAAAAATGATGCCAAGTAATATTGAATGAAAATCTCAGACAAAGAAACCCATCATGATTCATGAATCATGATCATCATCATATAGACATATATATTGGCATACTGAATTGTTGAATGGTTACAACCCCATTATACTTAGTACCCAGAAAACACATTCGTACCAAGTACAAAAATATGGAAGCAGATCAATCAAACTTCAGATGATCAACCATTCAACCATATCAGATCATAACAAAGATCATGTTAAACATAAAATTTACACATAAAATTTACCCTACTCCAAAAAAGTTTATACAGAATGATTGCATATTTTCTGAGTCTTAGAAGAAGCTTCACCTTCAAAAGCTTTCCTGAGTTGTTCAGAGTCCTCTGCTGGAGAAGGAACAACAGCTGGTACTTTAAGAGTCGCCATCCTCTGTGTCACTTAGTGGTGTAAGTTTGGAGTAGGAATAGAGTATGTATGTAATAATGGACTAGTGATAAAAACTAGTGTGGAGAATGGCATTTTATAGAATTGATGGAATGAAAGGAAAAGACTGAAAAGACTAAAAAGTAATTTTATGAAAGAAATTGAATAAAAAAAATCATTTTACAAAATTGAATAAAAAAGGCAAAAGATCCCACAAATAATTTGCTTTTACTTATTTTAGTCAATGATGATTGATGAGGTGGGTATGGCAGGTGACAAAAAGATAATGTAGGTCCAATAAAAAAAATTAAGAAAAAGGAGATATTGTTGTAGGTCCATTTTTTCTAAAACAGCTCCGGTTTTTCGCATTCTTATAATGCCGGTGGGACCACGTTTTAATATTCTTACTCAAGATTTGAGACAAATCTAGACATGGACAAAACAATTTTGCTGAATTGAAGGCACCTTCTTAATTCGGTGGTGAAATTTATGCGCGAAAATGTAACGGATATTTTGTGAGGAAACGATTAAGGTTTGATTAAATCACTAATTTTGATTTTTTTTTCTTTCAATTAGTTGAGATGATTAGGTTTTGTTTATAATAAATGATAATTAAAGAATATGTGAATTAATTAGATGGAAATTTCATCTAATTAAATAGGGGTGAGAACAAGGAGCTAAATTTCCATGTTTGCGGAAATTTTGATAGAAATTTCGACCAAATATAGATTTCACTAGAGTTTAGACAAAAATGATGGAAATTGTTATCAAACAATAGAATTTTTGAATGAAACTTTAGTATATGCTTATTTAACATATTATCTACTACATTTATAAAAAACATTAAAGGAACCAAACCATATTTTAAGTTTCATGTGATATAAGGTAAATATAATGCGTGCTGGAGACAAATTTTATTAAATAAAATTAATATAATAAATAAATGAAATTAGTATATTCTTTAGAGATAATTACTAATAACTCCAGTTTGGGCCACCTAATCCTTCTAAAGTCTACTTTTTTTTTAGCTTCCCAGTTGGTCCACTTCAATTAGATCCGGCCCACATTTTATTTTGTTCGGTCCATTTTTTAATTTTCTTGCACAACTCCGTTTATCTCTCCGTCTCTCTCCCATCACTTTCTCATTTCTTTCACTTTCTCTCGTCACTTACGCACATTCTCCTCTCATTTCTCATTCTCTCTCTTCTCTCTTTTAACAGTCATTCTCTCTCTCCTGAATGCATCGTCGTCGGCCCTATAGATGGCAGTGAGACCCACCTCCCCATGTTCGCCTCTTCCCCCTCTTCCTTCCCATGGTCTCTGATTATCTATCCAGTCACCGACAAAGACAGATCCAAGCGAAAGCCGATAGTCAATTCTAGCAGCGATATACTTCTTCCGACCATGATGAAGGACCAAACCTATTGGGTTTTGTTCTTCTCGTCATTCTGAATATGAAGGTACCTTCCAATTGCCCATCCATCCAGCCATGACGGCGAATCGGCGGCAGAGGAGGTTTGTTCTTAAGTTACTCAATCTTGTATTTTGGTTTATTTTTTATTAATTAAATCAATTTATTAATTTATTTTTTTTTATGTTGAAGGTCATATAAACCACTCTATTTTCTGGAAAAATCTGAACTCTGCTTGAGTAAGTTTCTTTTGACTCAAAATATTTAGATTGAATTATGGTTTGAGATTTTTTTTGTTTAGTGAATGATGAAATGTAATGGGTAGGAACTAGGAAGGTGCTACTTTTTGCAAGATTCTGGTTGGATGGTAGGTCTTTTGCCATTTCTTTGCATTAATGTGCATATGTATAGGTTTTTCATGGTTATATGTCATAAATTCAATTAAAGAATTTTTGGATGGTGCATATTAGAGTTTTAGTCATGTATTTTGATGACGATATTTGCATATATAAAGCTTTCTGCATAGTTCCCCATGATTCTTTCTGGTTCAATTAATATTTTTGCTCACTCCTAGGAGACAATAGCTTATGTTAATACAAATTGTTTAAGTCAGCAGTCAGTTGTAATTTGGTGTATAATTGACCAAATTTCACTGGTTTTGGCTTTTATAGGAACATTTCAGATGTGTTTTGGGAAGTAATATCCACACGCCAAGTTCTTTCGCTATATCAGGGTCTAGAAACAAAAACTTGAACTACTTTAGTGCTCAGTTTGTTTATTTTTATAAGTATAGCTACTTCAAAAGACTACATTCGGAAAAAAAAAATGGTGCTAAATCAATAGGAACATAAGCAAACTTGATACTTTTTGCTATTGCTGGGGCTTGCATAGCCATTGTATATGTAATGAAATTTTGGCTGTTTGACTCTCTCTTTATATGTATATGTAATAATTTCTTGTCGGGATCAATGATGTGTATATGTGTATGTTCAATTTGTAAGTATTGAATTCTAAGTAACAATACCTGATTGTTACTGTCCGACAATAGCAATAGGGTGATTGCTACTATCCGACAGTAACAATAAGATGATTGCTATTATACCATAGTAACAATAGGGTGATTGCTACTGTCCGACAATAACAATAACAAATACTCTAGATATAGAAAAAAAAAATACTTCAATTTTTTTGTTTGATGCTATTTTTTATGTGTTTTTACAAAAAAAAATATAATTTTGAGTGTTTTTGCACAGTAAGAATTGTAACTGGCATATAGTAACAATTTACAGAGGTACTGTAGCATGCTACAGTAATGCCGTTATTGTAGCACCTGATCTTTATAAAGTGGACCGACAGGATTATGCATTTTCGTGTTTGGCCTTAATGAACAGCAAAAGTGCTCAAATGAACTTATCAAAAAAAAACCCCTATTCTTTATTACTTTATAATCTATCTAGATATAGAAAAAAAAAAACTTCAATTTTTTGTTTGATGCTATTTTTTATGTGTTTTTACAAAAAAAATATAATTTTGAGTGTTTTTGCACAGTAAGAATTGTAACTGGCATATAGTAACAATTTACAAAGATACTGTAGCATGCTACAGTAATGCCGTTATTGTAGCACCTGATCTTTATAAAGTGGACCGGCAGGATTATGCATTTTCGTGTTTGGCCTTAATGAACAGCAAAAGTGCTCAAATGGACTTATCAAAAAAAACCCCTATTCTTTATTACTTTATAATCTATACACTAAACTCTCTATACCATATAATTTATATTTTATATTCTTTAAAATATAATATAGAATATTGGGATTTAGGCCTTCAAGGGTATTTATTATTATTATTATTATTATTATTATTTTTATATAAAAATATATTATAAATTTAGGATTTAGGATTTAAAGTTTAAAATAAACAAACGAAACTCTAAAACCAAAAAGTCAAACCAATTCTCAAACGAAATCCCAAAGTCAAAGGGCCAAATAAAACTGCAAACCCTTATATTTTTTTTCCAATTGTCCAAAGACCTCAAATCCTAAACCTTTTTTTTTCTTTTTTCTTCTTTCCTTCCCATCTTCCACGTGCCTCTCTCTTCTTCTTTTTTTCCTTTTTTTTTCTTTTATTTCCCTTCCTTTTGCAGCACCTTTTCCAACTAACTGCCTCACTTTTTGTTTTTTGTTTTTTCCTCCCTTCCTTTCCCCCTTTCCCTTTCTTTCTCTTCCCATCTTCTCCAGAAATCTCCCATAGGGCCTGCCTCTTTTTTTTTTTTTTCCCTCCTTTTTCCCATCCCCAAATCCCACTTCCTTCATGCTGAAATCCCCAGATCTCGTTTCTTTCTTCTCTCCCCACAACCTCAGCCTCTTCTCCACCTTAAACCCAGTCCATATTTGCCCAAATTTCAGGTTTTTCAGAAATTTTGGCGAAATGTCCGAAATTTAAACGAAAAATACATGAGATGGTGATTTCGTTTCGACACTCTCCAAAAACGAAAATTTTGCCAAAATTTCAGCGAAATTTTTGAAATTTAACTCCTTGGGTGAGAAGAGTTTTTAGTTGGCAGGTGTTTGAGTTGATATATTAAAAGGTATTATAAAAATAATAGGAGAGGGGAAAAATGTTTTTATAATTTTTTTTCAAATTTAATAGTGAGTGTAATCAATTGTATATTATCATGGTGGGCATGGACATTATCATGTTAATCCTTGTTTCAACTTTAAAATGGTCAGTATGCACATTACTTGCTCAGTACCCTTATCTCCTAAGTACCTTCAGATAGATGATGGGTATTAAGATGGGTCGCCTAAGACCCATTATGGAGGGATCCACGACTTGAGTTACGACCTAGATCAAGGTTCATGTGCCATTAATTTATGGGTCCACTTATCCATCAATTGTACCAGCCCTCTAAACAGCATAAATAATATTTGAATATACTACTTTGACTTGGACATTCCTAAGATTATAAACTAACTTGACCGTTGAATAACATTTGGTTGGTATCACACCGGTGCCCGAATGGCCCCGAGGTCAACATCTTTTGTTTGCAGGTCCTGAGGACGTGGCATCATACATAGATGTGGTAGGCATCCTGAGGGATTCACCTTGACAACCAATTTGATTTTGTGTATCAACAATTGGCATTGTCTTTGAAAACCTTGAACGCATTCCCTATAACACTCTATCCCGCTGAGCAATTGGTATTCCTATGCAATGTCAGACGACCAAACCATTAGTGAGCAATACGACACCCCTTTCACTCGGAAACGAAAGTCCGATGAACACATTCAAATAGATATGTTATAAGAAGAACTTCGCCAGGCAAGAGAAGCCCTCCAAACAGATAATGTGTCTAATCGAACCATAGGAAATATGATTGTTGAAAATATGCAACACCGAGCATTAGGGGAGGACAAATAAGCTAATGAATAGTGTAATGAAGGCTCGGATCCATGACCAATTGGAGATTCCGACAACTCCTATGCCTGCACCGACGATCTCGATTATTAGGAATACCAAGATCTCCTGAGAAAGTTTGATGATGTTTTTGTGAAATAAAAAGGTAACCTTCGGCAGGCTGCTTGACAAGGACTTTGGGACAAAAGTCGAATACAGAATCGTACCTCAACCTAATGAGGACATTCTACCTCCACTTTCCTCCATCAACCCAAAAACACGTCTCTTGTTAGAATTAACAGAATGAAGTAAGAAAGTGGAAAATGCCGGAACACCCAAATTGCCAAACATACGTCGAAACGATCTCCAAGGTCCACTCACAACCAAGATTCTCTATATTCCTCTAACTTGAAACTTCAAAGTTCCAAAGATAACACAATATTCTGGCTCGGGAATCCCTATGACCATTTAGCAAATTATATATATCTGCTTTGGAGACACAACGATGCAACCAGGTGCTAAACCTTCCCTTCCACTTTGACAAGGGCGACACGAAATTGGTTTTACCAGCTACCGACCAATTAAATCAACTCTTTTTCCCAGCTAGCTGAAGCTTTCACCAACCAATACATCATCCAATCTAAGCGATTATATTCTACCACTAACCTTACTAAAATTTGATAACAGGAAGGCGAGCCTCTTTAGGAGTATATTCACCGCTTTTAAACTATATATTCGCGGTGTGCAAACTGTAAAAAACATGTAGTATATGTGGCTTTCTAGGGTGGACTTCGCCGAAGCCGCCTGCTATATGACCTTAACATGAATGCCCCTACTACATATAAAGAACTATTGAGAAGGGCAATCCAGTACGCTTAGGCCTAATACTGAACATATAGGGAGCGATCTCTTGAGTACCTTCAAAAGATGGGTATTAAGATAGGTCACCCAAGACCCCTTGTGGAGTGACCCATGACCCGAGTTACAACCTAGATCAAGGTCCACGTGTCATCAATTGATGGGTTCACTTGTCCATCAATTGCACAAGTAAGTACAATCTTTGAATATACTACTTTGACTTGGACTTGGACATTCCTAAGATTATAAATTGACTTGACTGTCGGAGACCATTTGGTCAGTGCCACATCGGTGCCCAAGTGGCCTCAAAGTTAACATCTTTTGTTCATAAGTCCTGAAGACATGGCATCATACCAAGTTGTAGTAGGCATCTAGAAGACCTCACCTTGACAACCAATTTGATTTTGTGTAACAACATGTAAAAATAAAGTGGATGGAGAAATATGATAGGGAGGAAGAAATATAAATAATCTTATATAAGAGCTAAGAGGAAAAAACTAAAGTGAGATTTGAGTTATTCACCATACAAGACTAAATTTACAATTTAAAAAAGTAAACAGTGATATTAACACTACCAGCTGCTGAACCTCAGTTTGAGATTGATGTGTGGCATGGAAAAACAACTTATTTTTAACACAAAATACATTTTAGTTTTTAGTTAATAAAATAAAAATTGCTTATTTAAAAAATGGGGGCAGAGAAATTGCGACTGGAAATGACACCTTTACCTTACCACTCAACTGGTAATATTTTGGTCATCAAAAAAGACACTAGTAATTAAACATATGTCAACCAGATTATCACCAACATATTTCTCATCAAAATATCTAGAAAAATTGAACCAGAAATCGACTCCACTGGGGATCGAACCCAGAATCTCTGGTTTCGTAGACCAGCGCCTTATCCATTGGGCCATGGAGTCGTAGTTGTTCTTTTGATGAAAATGAACATATTGGAACCTGAGAAATATACTTTGACACCACACCACTGCTTGACGGCTTGATGGCTTGACCTCAATCGACTCGCCGAGTTTTCCGAGTTAGAAGCTCGCCGATTGCCAAACATGTTTGGTGCTAAACAAACTCCAAGGTGACTCCCGACCCAAACATCTTTTTTATGTTTGAAAAAATCACTTTGAGAGCACTCTTTCTTGCATCTTAATCTAAGGAGTAAAGACCTCTCTCTTTCTCTTCAGAAGAAAGTTTCCTTCTCTTGAATTTGGCTGGAAAAGTTGGGGGCTTGGAGGAACCCGCCGGAGAAGAAAGCGTTGCTACTGTAAAAGCCAAAATATCAGAAACAAGAAGTGGGAATATTTCGTGGGAATCTATACATATATATATAGTCCAGAGGAAATGAGCTGAAGGGTTTGGATGAGTCATGTAATAGAGTACACAATCTGAAATGGGTAGGCCACAGTCTCTTAAGAGCAAAGCAGCCCACCTTGTATCTGATATCACCACTGTCTTGCTCAACCCCATTTCTGATAAAACCTCGAAACCCTCTGCTCCTCCTGCTGTAAGTTCTCTCTCTCTCTCTCTCTCTCTCTCTCTCTCTCTCTCTCTATTTTTCTTCTGCCTTTAAATGTTTTCTGGGTTATGGGTTTTTGTTTTGTTTTAGTATGCATTTGGTTTGGCGTTTTTAAGTCGTGGACATGTGGTAATCAGTATTTTGGTCATTGGGTGCAAACCCAATTCATGTTCTATGTCTTGTAGTTAGATTATGGGGTTATTGGCTTTTTTTATGTTGTGGAGCTACATCCGATTGTTTATAATTAGGATTCACTGATTGGCTTGAAACATCAGACTGTGAGTCTGCATAACTAGTATATATGAATGGATTTTGTTCTGAATTCTGTTGAACTAGATCAACTTAAGATTGAAACTCTCGACACCCTGACTATGTAATTCTTGGTTCTGCAGGAAGATGTGAACGAGCCCAAAAGAAGTCAAAATGGATCAACTAGTGAAGAGAGTGCTGTTAATCTAGACAATGGGCCAGACACTTCTTCCTTTTCTGCATTCCTCTACTCACTATTGTCATCTTCGGAGGCTGGAGATAACAGTACAAATTCAGATGCACAAATTGATAATCAAGTGGATAAGAGCAACCCATCACCTGATTCTGTAATGAAAGGAAATAATGGAAAGAGAAGCTTGTTTTCTAAGGGGAAACACACGCTTAGTAAAGCTATTTACCAAGCTGCAAGATTTGGTGGGTATCGCAGTCAAGAGCGAAAGGGTAACTCTGACATGAAAGTTGATGATGGGAATGAGTCGGACATCACTGGAGTTGAGATGAGGCATATGCAGAAAGCCCAAAAGTCTGTGGCTTTGGTTGATCTCCCAGACCTCTCTGAACCTTCTTTACTTCTTACAGAGAAAACTCGAACAGCTCTTTATGCTTCACTCCCACCACTAGTTCAGGGAAGGAAATGGTTGTTACTGTACAGGTGCAGAAACATAGATTTTTATTTTTAGAATTGCAATTGGATCTTTTGATCGTTAAAATGTATTATCACTAAACATTTTTTTTTGTTTCATCTCACTAATATATCTGGTGTACTGTAGTACATGGAGGCATGGAATATCACTTTCAACTTTGTACAGGAGAAGTATGCTTTGGCCTGGCCTTAGTTTGCTGGTAATTGTTTATCAAACTGTCTGGAGATAAATTGTTAGCATCAATCATTTCACAAAATATCAAAGTAACTCTTTCAGACAAACTTATTTATTTTATAGTACTGCATAGAATGTAAATCACCTAATGAGCAACATGGATGTGACACAAAGCAAAAAAATTATCAAGGGAAATCCTTGAGTTCTGTTATTTGGTGAAGTATATTAAAGAATTTCCTTGATTATTTGTTTGTAATGTGTCATTATCAAATTGTTAGAGTTGTTGATTTTTGATATCGTGCAGTGGCATACAATTCAAAATTAGATTTTTTCTACTTATTTTAAATATTCTTTCAGGCTGTTGGAGACCGTAAAGGTGCAGTTTTTGGGGGCTTGGTGGAGGCACCTCTAAGACCAACCAATAAGAAGTATCAGGTCCTGTTGAAACCAATACTGGCTTTTGAGTTCATTAGACATTATTTCCTTGTTATATATGTTGTATTCACTTTAACTTTTTAAACAGGGAACAAATGATACTTTTGTTTTCACAAATACACCTGGTCATCCTGTTGTATTTCGCCCTACAGGTACTAATTTATCCTAATCCTTCCTTGGGAACAAAGATTCTGACTTCTTATCAACTTATGTAGGACACATGCTTGGTCTTTTTCAGGCCTTAAATTGGTTTGCATATTTACAAAAGATGGAGAAAGAAATTGTCATAATTTTTGCTCACTTATGCTTGCAATACATATTCTATGAGGTAGTAATTAAAAAACATCTGGTTAATTGTGTTAAGAATGAATGTTTCCCACCTACATGATGTTTGAAAATTAGGAGAAAATTTATTGCAAGTACTTCAGGTTATGGTGATGAGAGTAAAGGATGTGTTCCTTGAAGTGTTTAGAAGATCATTTTGAACTAATGTTATCTTCATGAGACAATATCTATTAGGTTAAACTTTTTTTAAGCTGTAAATAATGTATTATAACATTTTTATTTCACCACTTAATTTTTCTAATTTTTTGTTATGTGACTTCTTTCTGTAATGGCATGATATGATATTTTTCTGCACTATATATGTTCAGATTGTAATGGCCAATTAGGAACCTGAGACTTGATTATGCTAGCAACTGGAATTGTACCAATACATGCTAAATGCTAAGTTTCCCACTACATTTCAAATTACTACATGATTCTTGTTTTCTTTCTGTTTGGAAAGGCTTGGAGATTACATTTGAAATATGCATATGGTTGTCATTTATTAAGTAATTGTCTTAAGAGAATGAAACCACTGGGTTACATATTATGTTTTCTTCACTCTGAATGGAAGATATTTGACTAAATATGCTGGAATTAACTTCAAAATGTATAAGCAGGTGCAAATCGCTATTTCACGTTGTGCTCCAGAGACTTTTTAGCAATTGGTGGGGGTAGTCATTTCGCACTATATTTGGACAGTGATCTGTGAGAATTTACATCTTCATATCCTTTTCCATTTATTTTTCCTTTATAGATTTTTTTGTATTCAGTGAGCCCCCATTAAAGTAATGAATTTTAATGCATTTCTTTGTCAATTGTTTCTTTTTCGTGTGTCTAAGATTGAGTGGATCAAGTTCAGTCTCGGAAACCTATGGGAATCCTTGTCTTGCACACTCAGAAGACTTTGAAGTGAAAGAAGTTGAGGTGTGCAAAGTCTCTCTCCCTCTCTTCCTCTCTCTTCCCATGCACTCTTATGCACATGCATACAGGCACTCTGATGCACGATTTGCATAGTTTGGTTCATGAGATCTGTGAATGATGCATATATAAATTTTCTATATGAGATCTCAATTGGTTCCGGAGGAAAAGAGAAATAAAATGTCACCAAGTAATATGCTTGTGTAATGCAGTTATGGGGCTTTGTATATGCTACCAAATACGAGGAAATGCTCGCTCTAAGCCGTATGGAGGCACCTGGGATTTGCCGATGGTGAAATGCTTAATTTAGACCTCATTTTAGTGTGGTGGTTATAATCAGCCCCTTAGCTGAGGCTTACTATTGTTGCTGGAACTGGATGCGAACCTAGTAAGCTGATGGCAGGTCTTTTTTTTATGTCAATACATGGACGTTGTTCCTATTACGTTTGTATATACAACTCCTTCCATGTACAAAGAGAACACCTCAGCACTGTGCACAACCAGTTTTGATTAGACAGTGATTGTAAATACAACAGTGGTTGATGATGTGTCTTATAATAGTAATAAAAAAACAGTATACGGGGGGTTGATAATACCGTATACAAGGAAGTAGAACTGCTTAAACCTATTTTACAATGCAATTAAGATCTTCGAAATTTGGCAATCAAATTTCATGTATTTAATGTCTTAGATGCTTTTCATGATTCAATTTATACACCAGGCTGTATATATATATATATATATATATATATATTTTTTTTTTTTTAGGACGCACAAGGTCAAAATTATGCATTAATATTCATCCAAGACGAAACATTGTCGTGAAGGTAAGAAGCAAGCCAAAGTGAAACTTCTTCCATCCAAATATCGGGTTGCTCACACCCCAATCCAAATTGTGCTAGTTGGTGAGCTGCAATATTACAACTACAAACACCTCCTACGCTTCGAGCCTGTGAATAGTGGAACAGTAGTTGACAAAGCATTGCTCGAAGTTTTTCTAATGGAATTTGTTGATTTGGCAGAGCTTCTGTGCCAAGAGGCCATATTAGTAGGGTAGCTAGGTTTGCTCGTTACTGCAACATTCCAGGAGCATGAGGCAGGGCTCCATGTCTTGACCTGCAGAGTTGAGAAGCTTAATGGTTTTGGGGAGCTTGTAGCTCCATGCCTTTGTCTCATCATAATCTACAGCGGACATGATTGTAAGGTAGATTTTTTTTCGAAGATTTATAGGGAAATCAACTTCTTCCAGTGGCAGTGGACTACTAACTACTTAGTGTTGAAGAAGAGAGCACACAATGTTTTCTAATGGCGAGACTATTTACATGTTCTCTTTATAAGTAAGAGTTAAATGCGGCAGAGGCCAAAAAAAAGAGTTAAATGTGCCATTGTTTTACTTATTTTCACATTTTTTATCAAGTTGGTTCACGATCTTGTTTTTACCAAGTCAATCTACTTTTTTTTTTCGACATTTACCTACGTGATCCATTTTGTAAATTATGTTGTAAATTCTATTAAAAAGAAGGACAAAATGGTTTTTTCATATTAAATGAATTTTTAATTCTATTTCTAATTTATAATATATTAACTTTTATAATTAAGTAAACCAATGGTGTAAGTGAAAATAACTCTACAGGTAAATCATAAAAGTGAACCAATTTACCATTGGTGCAGACAGAAAAAAAAAAAAAGTGAAGTAACAGTGCATTTAACTCTCATAAGTAATATTGGCATGGAATTTGGATCTCCAACTTTGGATTGGATTTCTGACTTCTTAAAGGAAGCTTCCCAAAATTAAATCAATTAACTTGAAGGAAAGCTTATGAAAAAAGAAAAGGGCTGAGTTTAAAATCATGTTTGATTGTATGATTATAATTAAAAATCTGACAAGCATAATATGTCAAATATCTAACAAAAGAGCGTTACCCTAATTTAATACCCAATTTTCTTAACTTTTTGTTCAATAAAAAATTGAATTTGTTATCTTATAATTATACTATTATACTTGGATATTAGTTACCTGTATTTCCAACTTTCGTTATTAATTGTTTGTAAGTTATTCATTCTACTAAAGTATTAGTTATTTTTTATTTACAGCTGTATTTATTTTTATTTCTTCAATAAATAATTGTAAGTTATAAGTTCCTGGTATTTATGAATCTGAATTGGAAAGACAAAAAAAACAAAAAAACTTCTGGGCGTTTTCTGATAATAAAAACCAAAGCACCTAATTATGTATATACATGTATAACCAAAAACATGATTGCAATAAGTTATTCATTCTACTAAAGTATTAGTTATTTTGTATTTACAGCTGTATTTATTTTTATTTCTTCCATAAATAATTGTAAGTTATAACTTCCTGGTATTTATGAATCTGAATTGGAAAGACAAAGTTGGTCCTCAAGTTGAGCACCTAAACATTTTTCTCATGTATATACATGTATAACCAAAAACATGATTGCAAGTCCTGTCACTGGATAGTACAGATTTAAAATACATATATCAAATTACAGTCTGACAGTGGTCTCATCGAAGAGACTGTTTTAGACTTAAATTCTTCAAAACCTAAACACATTAAAAGACATGTTTAACAAGAAAATTGAACTAATCCCCATGTACGAAAAGAGACCATGCCCATTAACTAGTTAATTATAAATCTCAAAAAGAAGCCTACGCGACGACACAAACATTGATGCGGAATTAACAATGCCTAACCACCAACACCCAACAAAGAGTAAAATTAACAATGCCTTCTAGTTAAATAAATTAACTACAGCTAAGATGTAGCTACATTTACTTGAAAAGAGCTTCTCCACAAGCCTTCCTTTGTTCCGGATCTGCCATAGAATCAAAACCATTATCAATTAAAAGTCCAGTCTCATCTAAAATGCTCTTCATTAATGCAAAAAGATCACAACCAACTTAATATCTAAGGTTTTCAAAAGGGAAAAGTTACTTTCAGAATATACGAACTGAAGACAAATCATTTGTGAAATTGAGTACCTTTGCAGCAGCTTGTCTTCATGTGTGAAGTAACAACCAGAGAGTTCCATTCAAACCACTGCAGCAGCTTTCCCCACACTCCCTTGTAGTTTTTGCGGAGAGCCATTCAGAAAATTTCCATTCTTTGCATCCACCGCCTCCTCGTATGCAGCTGCATGAATACCAAGTGCAGCACGACCAGACGGATCAGGATTTTTTGACCATTCTGCATCCCATTCTACAGCTTTCGCTGTACTGCATGCCACACTTGGACCACCTGGAACTGTTGATCTCGCAGCATTCTGTTCAGAAATGGCAAATCGAACATAGTCAAGTAGATCCGCCTTTTCAAATTCTTGAGTGAGGCCATCGATCTTGCACAGATCGTAATGATCCAACATTTTAATCAAGTGAGGTTATAAAAGATCATAGGAAGGAAAAGTGGTATTCCCATAATTTCTTTCATTAGATAATATTTGCCTTCTGAAGACTAAAAAGAGAATGCACAAAAATCTGTTACCTAGTCCATCATAATAAAAGAATGTAGGAAAGATGAAATGATAAAGCTAGTGCATAAATCTCTTCCAAGTAGCAAGGCCTCCAAAAAATTTGTATCTCACCTTTGGGAAGAACTTTTCAAATATGGTCCTATAATAGTATCCTTCTTTTGTGATAGGAGTGTTTTCAGGGTAAATGAAGTTAGCGTGCATCAGCATCGCATCAGTTACCTGTCCAAATACAAAAGAAAATAGAGAATTAATTACCCGCAGCCAAGGAAGAAGCATATTTAATGTTTTCTCAGTGGGCTTGTTAAACAAAATACATTTAGAACATTTGAATTGAATTACTGCAACATGAAATGAGCCAAAAATAAGGTGATGCGTACTTGTTTGTTGGCATGATCTTTCAAGCCGTCAATCCAGGTGTAACCAACCCCATCACTGAACTGTTCCTTCTGCCTGTACAATATGTGCTATAACCCAACAAAAAAAACAGAGTAAAGACGAAGTTTCAATGGATGTATATTGCACATATAAGTTGAATACAAGAAACCTTAGAGAAACTCTTCCAAGAAAGAATAATAAAATATGCAAAACGATGACCATGTATTAACTTGATTAGCACGATGGTTGAGCATGAGTCCACGACAGTATGACACAAAAGCAGAAAGTTACAAACCTTAGGCAAATATGGCTTCTGATCATCATCAAATGCATTGCGTAAGACCCACTTCTCAATTCTCCCAAGATCAGGCCTGATCTGCAGTTACAAATGCAACTACTAGATGGATGAATTCAGTAAAAACTAGTTTTATAATATAAATAGGCAAAAGAAAGATAGCAATCAACATAATTCCCAATTACTTCATTTCACTAACTATACGACCATATAATCTAAGAGACTGACCAGAGACCGCCCATACTCTGTTACACACACTGAAACATGACCTTTACTATGTTGGGAGAATTGCTGTGTATGTTATTAATAATATGATGAAAATCACTTGAGTCATGACATTCCTTTGTTTTATAGATGGGCAGCCACTATGCCAAACAATAGCAGTAGACTTCCAATCATTTCCTTGAGTCATGACATTCTTTTATTAACTTTGTTTTATAGATGAGCAGCCACTATTCCAAATAACAGCAGTAGACTTCCAATCATATAATACATGAGTTGCTCAACCTTATAAAATTGAGGAATAGAGGGAAATTCAAACATTAATAAGTTCTATACCATTTTCCATTCTGGATCGATGTCCATGGCAATCTTGATGAATTCTTTATCTAAGAAGGGTACACGAGCCTCAACACCCCAAGCTGAAGTTGATTTATTGGCCCTCAGACAGTCGTACAGATGAAGAGCTTTAATCTGTTCCATAGTCACAACATCCCAATAAGAAAAAGCAAAAGAAAAATGTTACAATATCCATCAACTGTAGTAGAACAAAGTCCAGTATTGCAAGTACATAATCATTTGCCACAAAAATAAAACAAGAAAAGAAAACCAGAGAGGGAGGGAGGGAGAGAGTTTATGCGGATACCTTTTGACATGTTTCTTGGTGAAACTCCTCCTTGTTTGGTGCCTTGTGGAAATACAAGTAACCTCCAAATATTTCATCTGAACCTTCTCCAGAAAGAACCATTTTCACTCCCAAAGATTTAATTTTCCGAGACATAAGAAACATGGGAGTACTAGCTCTTATGGTGGTCACATCATATGTTTCAATATGGTAAATAACTTCCTCGAGTGCATCTATACCTTCCTGACATATCAAAGCAAAGAAACAAATTATCTGTATGATGCATGGCATGATTATAGATCCTTGTTTTTGTCCTGGGATAAGTGATGTAGTACAAAGTTTCCTCAAGATCCACGGGAGAAAGAGAAGAAAATATAGAGGGTAGAAGAAAGAAAAAGAATGAGATAGAAGATAGATTTGAGAAGAGAGAGAGAGAGAGAGAAGAAGAAGAAGAATGAGATAGAAAATAAGTTTGAGAGAGAGAGAAAGAAGACGAACAACTAGGGGAGAGACAGGATTGGGGTAAATGCAATTTTGTATTTCGACCAATAGTCTAAAGCCTATTGCAAGTAGTCCAAATTTTGGAATAGTAATTAATACCTAAATTTCACTAAATAAAAATTATATAAAGCACCTGAATTCAGGCAAAAAAAAAAAAACCTAATTTATACCCTTGAACCTAAATACAAATACTCTTCTTGCACCCCTCATCAAATACCTGAACAGTAAAGTGAAACTCATGATGATGAGTTCCAAGATAATCTGCAACTTCTCTCGCTGCTTTCAAATCTGGAGATCCCTGGAGATTGACAATGTAAAACATTTGAATAGAGAAAAATTATCAGAAAGATAATATACAGTAAAGAATTGATTGCAAAAAATACATCTAATGCTGTCAGGTGCCAGAATTTGCATGGGAAAGGCTATGGAACATCTACAACAAGGCCTTTTGTTTATTTAAACTTACCATGTTAACGCCCTATACAGATGTCAGACACATATTAACAACTCAATGCCCTCATCACAAACATAAATGTTACCGCATACCAACTTTTTTGTCAGACATTTGGACGTTATTAGGCATAAGCAACAGAAGAAGCTCACCCCTTGTCTGAGTTTTTATCTTAGGAAGTGTATTATTATACTTGTTCAAATAGGAAATTTATGTTGTCTAAAAAGTTTATAGACTTATAGGAAACACACAGGCAACCTGCAGTTCAAGCACTAAATAAACAGACATCCGCAGCTCGCTATCTAACAAGAGATAAGTATTACAACCTCAAGCCAATGCACTACAATTGATTTAGCACCATATATAAAGAGACAAGTATTATGACCGCTAAGCCAACGCAAAAGGTGTGTAACTGTGATCCCCACTGACGTGCAGCTTCTGAGTCAGCCAAATAGCGACAAGCCACAGCAGCAACCAGTGATGAGTCTAGTCCTCCAGACAAAAGAACACCGAATGGTACATCTGTCATAAGTCTCTTAACCACAGCCTGGAAAGTGTCAAAACCAAAAAAAGGGGGTATGGAGTTAGAATCTGTAAGCATTAAATGTGGTATAAGAATGAGATGTGGAGGTCAATTTGGCCTAAGACCTGGTTGTTGGATAGACTTAAATTTATCTGAAAAAACCACATATCTGAAGATAATTCCTAGCCTCAATCGATAAAAAAAAAATAATATACATAAATATATATATCTTTTGCATTTTAAATACTTGCACACTGTATACGAATATGTGCTACATTAATATTATGATATAAGGCCGCTACAAAAAAGGGGCATACATTATACCAAATGTCTGTCATTACAACATACTATCAAATGGGAAAGAAAAGGAAGTACGAATATCTCAGCCAGTCAAATTATTTATATATGTACTTATATATAATTCAAAATACCATTTTAGAGAAGTATCATATTGATTTCTATTTTCAGCCAGTTGACCAGCAACATAGTTATTCTTGCATGGGTTCTGCTATTATACAGTAATTATGCATATTTACTGAGTTGGTTAATGGGTCCTCCAAATGAAACTGTAATATTACCCATTATATTACACTACGTACTGAGCTTAAACGCCAGTTTACGTTCTAATTCTGATATTAGGGCGTCCAGTTATCAAAGATATCATTGGAATAACAGTGACTATGAGATATGTCAAACACAAAACTCAACCTCATCTCCTCTTCCTCAATGTTCAGCAGCAAGCATGTTCCTCAAGTCAATGCCCAATCAGCAGAGTCGCACATCAAGTAAGCAACTCCCAACACTTAATATTGGGAGAGGGAAAAAACTGGCATCAACCAACCTCTCCTTTTTAAGATTCATCTCAACCCACCCAGTATTTACAAATAAACAACCAAATACAAGAACCAGGTTTTGATAAGCAAAAGGAATAATTTATATGGTAGTATTCTAGTCCCAGTAATACACTTCTCAAACGACAAAAATGAAAAAATTGAATTTAATTTATCAAAAGCTAATTACAAGTTTACAACTAACAGATGAAGATAAGAACACAAGTGTAAGCAAGTATAGGTTCATTGCATACCTTCTCGAAAGCCTCACGTAAAACTTTGGGATCATAAGAAGTCGATGGCGTATGCTCTAAATACCATTGTGGGTTGTACCACCTTCTAAGCCCTCCTGCAAACATATAAGTTTGTAGATAAAATATTAAGGTATACAACTTTGAGAATTTTAAATTCAATTACACTAATCTAAAAAAAAAAAGACATTCACAAGTTCTAAACTTTCTGAAGGTTATTACTTATCCAAACTGATTATACCAAACATAATTTTGAATTTTCCTAGTGATAATGAAAAAATAAAGCCAAATATTTTTTCCATCAAAGTATGTCTAAACCCTCCAACTATATTATAATTTTGCAAAAAATCTTTGGTTCCTGAAGTGAAACAATAATAGCATCATTTATTCTCCTCCTTTTCCATTTTCTGTTAATGGGGGAAGAGGGAAAGACATCATAAAAGGAAGCTGTATGAAGATCTCATAAAATTTATACCAATCCTTTGCTGACTAACAAAGCTGTTACTTTCTTAATTTCATCAATACAAATCTTTGATACTAACTATGGCCCAGCAATTAGCATATACATACCTTGCTTGCTAGAGTATATATGCCCTGGAGGAAAAGATATGAATCTTTCACAATCATCACTTAAAGCTTTCATTTCTGAAGCAAACCAGACTGATCCTGCAAAAATATAAGTATTGCTTAAATGTGTGATATAACTAAGCCTTAACCATGTATAATGATAAAGGTTATTGTCTGTGATGATTAAGACTTAAATGTGGGTGGTGATTAAAAATACAATATAAAAGAAAACACACTATTTTAGCACTGCAAAGAAAGAGAAGAAGAACAAATATGGGAGACACAATTGGCGTAAATGCAATTTTGTATTTTCAATCAACCAACATTCCGGCAAATTTGGGAGGACTAGAAATCAAAGCTAATTTTTGGTTGCTTTAAGAAACTTTTTTGATAAGTTTCAAGAAAAATCAAACCAACAATCAAGTAAATTTAGGTGGACTAAAAATAAAAGCTAAAGCTATATAAGTGCATACCGTCAAGACCCCATCCCATGTAAAGTGGGGTAATACCAATAGCATCTCGAGCTGCGATAAAACTGTTGTCTCTTGTGTCAAGAAGCACAAAGGAAAACATGCCATCCAACATGTCCACAAACTCTTCCCCATGTTCTTCATACTGCCAAAGATACAATTTTAAGTTATAAAAAAGCCATGGTAGGGTAGAAAAAGGAGTACACAGAAAGAAATAAAAGAGAAACTAAATTTGCTCTAATTCCCGTTATAATTTAGTCATTTAAGCATGGATTACCAGATCTCAAATAACTGCTCGATTACTTACAAGATGGGCAATCACTTCACAGTCACTGCCGGTTCGGAATTGATGCGACTTCAGTTTTTCTCTCAATTGCTTATGGTTATATATCTCACCATTAACCTAAAGGCATAGCTCCAACAATCAAGTTAGGTCAATGTAATTAGATAAAAAGATCAACCAAATAAAGATCTAGAATAAATATGCAACTTTGAACTGTGAATGGCATGCTAAAAGCCACTGAAAGAAAAGTCTTCATGGGTATTTGAAAAAGTGCACACAAAAAAGTAATTGGTGTTTACAGATTTATGGTTGTAACCATTCAAAATCAACCAAAGTTTGAAATAAACCAGTTGCGACAGGAACATATAATGCTTTAAGTTTCCATGGACCAATAACCAGAAATTTCATCAAAGGGGACCGGGTGGGAAGAGAGAGAGAGAGACAGAGAGAGAGAGAGAGGAGCAAATTGTAGGGAAATTTTCTGCATGTGATGATACTCCAACTTAGGTTGTGGTTCCGGGAATTGAAGTGGAGACATTTAAGGAATGGAATCAAAACTAGTCGGACATATTGTACGGTCAAAAATAAGAATTATATTTGGTTGAAAATTAGTAGACGAGCTCGGGGCTTAGGTCTCAGGGTTCGGTTCCTGTGACTCAAGATTGGATACTGAGGACCTGGTGCCTTGGTCCGAGGTCGATAATGGGGCTCAAGGCATGAGAGTCCTAAGCTCGACACTTATTTGTAGGAACAGTGAAATGGGCATCCTCACCTCTAATGTCCATTCCATTATTTTGGGGAACAAGGAATGCTCATTTCCAAACTACATATGATAACCAAACAATCAAACACTCCAGTCCAAGGTTCATTCCAATAAACCAAAGTGCAAACTTCTAATACAAACTAATCTTCACCCGATCCCATTAATTGACTTGCAGTGAAGTTTCATAAAGCAGAATGCAAAGATCAATAAGTTCAACTTAATGCAACGAGAGAAAGAGAGAGATTACAGTGACAATGATGGTCTTGTCTTCGTTGTATAGTGGCTGATCTCCTGAAGCAGGGTCTACAATAGCTAATCGCTGATGAGCAAGATAACAATTCCCATGACAGTGCAACCCACTCCAATCAGGACCCCGATGCCGCAACCTACATGCAATGCAACCACATACAACAATCAATTCTCCACAAAGGCCACATACAACGACCAAAAACTAAACCAGAGGAAATGTACGGATAATTTGAGCAAACGATATTCAAAAAAAAATTTGCAGTACCTGCGAGAGAGCTCGATGATGCGAGAGCGCTTGGCCTGAGAGTTGTCAACGCAGCCGAAGACTGCGAGAATCCCACACATGGCGGCTTCACTAGCTCTATGTCGCGCGCTCTCTCTCTCGGACTATATAAGCATAAGGAGTGGCAGAGTATCAAAGTGGAGGCTGCGGAATCGGAATGGTGAGTGTGAATTTATAAAATGCAAGGCCCTTTGATCACGGCCGCTGATTCTGACATGCTGACTGACCACTTTTCAAAAGATTCTACCTTTTTCTAATTTTTCCTATTTCTATATTAATAGGGTTTTACTTTACCTGACAGCTAACAACTCCCGCATAGATTCTAATGGGAATCTTTATTTATTTAAGGGAAAATTTTACTGGACACAAATTTTCGGTTAGTTTAATTTCAGAACTTGTATTTTGTATTAATGTGATACAGGTCACTTCTTACAAATTCCGTTCAAATGAGGGACAAATTCGTATCAAAAGCTATTACTATTAGTGGATTTTAAATAAATTTACCACAAGGTAACACTTTTGAGTTTCCAATGAACTGGCACTGGCAGCAATTATCTCTCATCATATTTGAAGAATTTTACCTATTTTTGAAAGATATGGTGTTCCCAGATAGTCTTGGACTTGAACTAAAGCCTTTAAAGAGTGTTTTAAACGTGACTTATGGCTGAGAGAACTTTGGTGCAATTTCTAAACTTAATTAAACAATGTGACACTCCATCACTGTCAAAGTGTTGAACTAGGGAACTGTTTGTGGCTTTGGTGTGTCTGTTGTAAAGTGCTTTACTTCTTTTGGAAGATTGATGTTTGAGGTAGGGGGAGACAGCCACAAAATTACCTTAAAATTGTTGATTGTTGTATGCCATGTTGTGAATGATTTTTCAGAACTTGCAAAAGTGCTTGCATAAAATTTATTTGTGTAAAAAGAATTGGTTAGTGGAGAAACATGCCCTTATTCCATCATTTAAGAAGAGAGAGGGAGAGAGGGAGGAGAGAGGGAAAGGGAGGGGGTGGTGTTGCGGCAAGAGGAGAGAGAGAGAGAGAGGAGGGTGGGGAAGAGAGGGAGGTGGTTCGATAAGGGGGGAGGGAGAGAGGGAGGGAGACGGAGAGCAGATTCAATTGCTAGCCTGATACCCATTTTGGTACCAGAAATTTTATCAAAATCATTGAAACTTTCATCTTTTTTATTTCTCTCTCTATTTTCCCTTCAATGGTTTTGATTAAATGTCTGATACCAAAACAAGTATCAGGTTAGGTACTGAATTCTCAAAGGGAGGCGTGTGTTTTTTTTTTTTGTCTAAGTTGATGAGGTGTGTAAGACTTGTGCTTAGGGTCTTTTCTCTTTGTGTATTTTGGGATGTGAAAAAAAAAAAAAAGGTCTATAAATAGCTATATTCTTATTAATAATAAGCTACCGTAAGAGTCCGTTTGAGATTGTGATGAGACACTCAAAAACTATAGGCTTGTAGTTCTAGCAAAGGATGTAGTCAGCTAGATGTTCTATGGGAACCTGCAATATTGTAGAGACAAGTACTGGCTAATAATAGGGTAACTATGGACATTAATTTTAATTTTTTTTAGTAGCTATTGATACATTATGTATTGGTAAGGCAATTACAAAACATCAACTTTGCCATAAGTGTTTTTGAGGAAGCTAGTTGATACAGATAGTGCTTTCGAAAGCTTAAATCTCACATTGCCATTTATAGCATGGGGTGTCTTGGCCACTTTAGTTAATGTAATTTAGGGCATGGATGACCTTCGTCTGGAGCCAGGTGGGTTGGGTCTTTGTTGGTCTTCTCCAGTTTCATTGCCCTCAAGTTTTGTATGGAATGAGTTCTTGATTTTCCTCCACCCCAAACTCAAACCTAATGACACATTCCTTTTCTTGTTGCTTATCTTGCCATACTCCCGTTGCAGCTCAGAGTAGTCACTTCGCAGCTCTGCCATCTTTATCTTCACATTCTCAAGCTCTGCTTTAAGATTCTTAAGTTCTACATCTGTTGATGATGAGTGGTTTCCTTCTTGTTCAGAGTTATTGCCACTTGCTGATGTCTCCTTCTCTTGCATCACTGCTCTCATCTTTACTTGCTCTGAGAAAAGCACCTGCACATGATACATATATTCTTCTTCTGGTGAGAAATGTCAATTTGGGTGGACCATATACTGGCCGGCACTATTTTCAAATGCTCAGTTAGAGAAAACTTGGTTTCATTCCCTAACCTAAACCATGTGAACAAAGGTTACATAGAAGATAGAAAGGCTCTTTCAAAAGGTTAATTTAGAAGATAGAAAGTCTTCAAATTAAGGAGTATCCATGAATTTATAAGATCACTCTTCACATCTTTACTACGTACTTGTAATTTTTTTCTGTTTGCAATTTGCAACAGTGGACTTAGACTATGCCTGGCAGTATTTTATTTTGTTGATACAATCTGATTGGTTTCTACTTGAAATTTTAATATTTTATTTGGTTTGTGAAATTTTATATTGTTGATGCATATATACTCTTTTTGCAGCTCTAAGTATTTTATATTGGAAAAATTTCTGTATTCAACCATGATACATTGGATAAATATGATAGTGATGTTGGTTTGGATGGTGATGAGCAGTGGGATGAAAGAAGTGACATTTTCTCTTGGGATTTACTGTATGACTAATTAAATATTATATGTTTTGTGATTAATGCTTGAATGGCAATTAATAAATTTTCTTACTATTTATATTTGTTTTTATTTTTTAATTATAATAATTTGAATCCTCAATATCTCACGGTTTATGCCTCTCCTTGCGAGACATAAGATGCCTCGAGTTATACCTTTTCCTTTGAAAACATTCACTAGTTACATGCATATAGTATGGATTCGACCTGCATAAAATATACAGATGTGCAATAACACATGGGACAATTTTTTCAATCTGTAGTCTTTAATTTTTTCCTCCTAGATTTTCTTCTATTTTCTTTCTTTCCCAAAAGCCTCTAAATGGTTTCGTTGACGATGTTGGTTATAGTTTATCATTACCTTAGTATGTGGTCGGTGGAGGTTCTTGGGTTGCAGTTCTTTTTCCTGATATTACATGAAAAACTTTAAATATCTGTCAAACATTTTCAACTGTAGGTCTGTAATTATTAAAGACCTAGATGGCTTAAAAATATAACTAATCTCCTAGCATTTTAAACTAATTTTCAACACGGACAAGCTGATACAAACTTTTTTTAAACTCTTGTGTGATGCTGACATAATTGGAAATTTTACAAATGCTACCTGGACAATGGTTCTCATAGGAAGTCGATCATTTTGTGCAGCATGCATGCATGCGTCAAGGGATAGTTTCTCGCTGTTCATTACTCTACATAGCCTTCTCCGGTCATGCTCAGTTAGTGAAGGATGAGTCTGCAAAAAAGGTTTAGAATTTAGCTTCAAAATTGCTTCAGGTAAAACCATAGAAACAGGTGAGGATCGAAGTAACCTTGAAATAGATATCAATTGCTCTATAAAGACCATCATCACATGCTCGAGCATTTTCTGGAAGTAGTTCAGCCAATACTTGAAACTTGGTTAGGGAGAGATTTGGGTCTCCTGCAATCTCTGCTAGGTAGTTGTCTAAGAGCTTACTGACATTGACTTTGCCAGTCTTCTGTTGTTCTTGTTGCTGCTGCTCATGCATCAAGAATATTCCACAATCCTTTGCACAACATCAGTGTTGTACATCGTGCATTCTGCAGGTGAACTGTACTAGACATTGAAAAAATTAAAAAGAACATTAAGATTGATTATATAGTGACCTCTGCAGAGGATTCGATCTATTGTGATTATCTTGTCTGTCAAGTCAGACTAAATAGAGAATGTACAATACTCACCTAACCAGTTTCCCTTGATCTGCAATATTGTAACTAGGAATCAAAAGATCATTCACAGTGGCATCTTCTAACATAATCCCCACTCTCTTTTCGAGCTCGGAAATCAAAGCTGGCGATACAGAGTACATCATGGCCATCTTTAGCATCCGCAACAAGAACTTACATGGAACAGCTTCATGTTGAGGAGGAAGTATGCTCAGTAGGCTTTCAATAATTGCTTTTTGCTCCTTGCTGTTTCCGTAACCCCCTTCCTCTTTCCTCAATATACTGAACTGCAGGTCATTTTTTCCGAGCCCATATCCTCTTAGTCCTTCAAACTCTTCATCCATGCCTGGCAACCATCTCTCTGCATAGTGCATGATACATTTACCTACAAACTCAGGTCTTGTACTCTTCGCCTTTATTGCAGTTATAATCCTCAGGAAATGATCTATTCGGAAGGTAGCCACTTCATTAAAGCACCAGTCTTCTTGACAGTCTGTATCCCCACTTATGTTTTCTCTAGAAGCCTTCCAAGCAATTGACTCACAGCACCTTCTGACAATTTGAAGATTGTCAGCCCATGGAGATAGGGTTTCACAAGATTTAAGTACAGTAATGGTGTCCTTCCATGAAGAAAGGAGTAAAAATGTGAGAAAGGCTTCTGTCTTGGAAATGAGGTTTCCATCTTCAAGTTCTTCAGTCATTTCTAGAAATTCTGATGCGCATCTTAGTGGAGCTATATTGTTGGGGTTTAAGTCCATTGGGAGACCATAACAGAATTTTAAAATGATTTCAAAGGTTTCTGATCCACCTGGGAAGTTCTCAAGCTTAAGGTCATAACCAAAATTTGAGATTGAAGGCTGATATTCCAATCGACCTATGTAGCCACATTTTGATACCAAAGGATACTGTTCAAAGAAAGAGAAAGGAAACAGAAAATAATTGAGTACCCTGTAGATGTGTTTTTCCCCCCTGGTTACACATTCAATTCGTGTAACAAGTACTATACAAAAATGAATTCATGAGACGAAGTTCATGGTGTTGCATTCAAGTGCTTGTGTCTGTTAATATGAATTCTGTATGTCCTCTTATATATATAACAAGAAACGAATAATCTGTTCATCGAATTTTAAAGAACTCCAAAATGTGGGAAGTGATGCAGTCACGGACATTGTTGAGTTCAATCATTGTGTGTGTTCTGCTTGTAGATAATTTTCCTTTTTAAATATGTAGAACAAATTATGTGTGTGCAAAAGAAACAGAGGAAGATATAAACACTGTGATGAAAAAAATTAGTTGATTCAATTTAAGCATCGAGTATTGTGTTCAAGTAGCTTGAACTGTTTAAGGTGAACCTGAACAATTTTTTTTTTGTCTGAATGACCTTAATACCTGATGGATGCATAAGTAATAGGAATTTATAACAGTAGAGAGTTATTTGGTCATCCCATGGTCATGCATAAAGGGGAAAAAGAAAATTCTAGTTGCTTCACTGGAAAATTTATTTTTGGTGGTTAGTTTTTCTTTAATGTGGAAGAGAAAAATAAATGGTTCTTGTATTATGAAGCCACAAAAAGACAAAACAGAGGGGAAAAAGGGTGGAGTTGCTTCATTTCGCTGGAAATTTCATGATCTTGGTGGTTAATTTTTCTATAATGTAAAAGACAAAAATAAATGGTGCTGGTAATAGAACGATGGGAAACAAAATTTAACAGAGGAGAAAGTGGGAGTTTCAAAGTACTAAAGTACCTTGAGGGCGGTATCACGAGTCTCTTTGTTTTCTCAGAAACAGATTTAGAATTTGGCTGACTCTGGAAATCTTGCATGCGCTGTTTGTATATGTTATAATACATGGAACTTCCTTTCAGGAAAACATTGTTCTGAACGCAACCTAGCATCTCTATTAGAATAACTATGACAATAATTTGAAGGGAAGGAAATTGTTATTGTTTATTATGTAAGAAGTTCATGTTTGGTTGTACTTTGCTCTACACTTTAATAAAGACAGGTTTTATGAAAGCTTTTAGGTATCACATTACATTATACATTGTATCATGCTTTTTCTTGCCCTGTAGTTACCTTGTGAGCATTGAAGGTGACTTCTTGAACTTGAATTGTGAGGTCTGTTGGGACATGAGAAGTGATAAACCTGCATGAACCCACCAAAGGAAAGAGTGAGAGGAATAGGGAGGTGACAGTGTGTCATCACTGAATGCTATGCAAAAGAAATTATAAGTGAGCCTAGACTGTCTCTAGAAACAGTACAGTATATATCTCTAAGGATAAAACTGGTTTTCTTCTTGCCAGTAGTAAATCGCAATTCTAGTAGTACCATGAGTGTTCTTTCTTTCCGAATCTATCATCTATAGCGACTTGTTTGGTGGGAACGACGATGCTTTGGTTGTGAAGTTGATCAGTGCCCTCATAATCTGTCCCAGGATTTTGTGGTGAAGTTAGAGACTTCTTCATGGTGACACTCTTTTGGCTGCATAAGTTATGAGTGAAACTTCATTTGGATGAGTCTATGTATAATATGATATATAAGAGACTTGGGAGCGATCTGAATAAATGCATGAGAAGTGAGTCTGTGGTTGTGATCAATGTACTCTTAAGAGGGTTGGTGGAATGGCCCCCTAACTGTTGCATAATCTGATTGAGACATACAGAGAGACTAATTTGGTGAATGTTAATGAAAGAGATAGAGAATGTGAGCTATGACAGGTCAATTATCAGCCATATATGTAAGTATGGAAGCAACCAACAGATGGTTATGTGGCTATGAATAATAGATATTTCTTATAAAACTTTGTGGATCTCTTGCTTACAGAGAATGCCTGCCAGTCTTGATGTAACATCTGATTTGCTATATCTTTTTATGAATAATGCGATACAATCTATAATCAAAAAATAAGAGACCCTATTTAATCATAATTATCTTACATCTCAATGGTTCCACACTCTCAAAAATAGTCTGATTACTGTTGGACCATGCAAATCTAGCTCACAGATGGAAGACCAAATTCATGTAGTTCATTGGTTGTGTTGTTAAAAACTTGGGAATTTCATAATTGGTTCTAGGCTTCTGGTGTGTTTGTAGACTTGATCAATGGTTGGAATTCTGAAGATTTTGTGTTGCATTTCTTTTTTGGTAAATAAAGTGTAACATTGAGAGTGTGGAACGCAGATGTAAATTAAGCTCTAAAATAAAGAGCTCTCCATAGGCTCACTTGCGCAAGATAATTCCAACAATAAGAAAGCACAATCAAGGCTAATGCAACAAGGCAAAGGCCCAACACCAAATGGCTCGAGACTGACCAACTTGCCCTCATTAAATTATAGCCTTTCAACAAAAGTCCATCAAGACTGACCAACATGTGCATCATTTACCATAATCATTCAACAAAAAACCATTCAAATCTTTTACCTTTTTTACAATAATAGTTGATCAATAAAAAACAGAAGTTGTATAATTAGTATATTTATTTGAAATTTAAAATGGGAATTTATCATTTGTGATACATCCTAAAATTATCTTATCTTTACGCGTGTACCTTGGTTACCTTAGCTCCAAAGGTTTTTAAAAGGTTGCTTTCAAAATATAAGTTCGGAAAGGAGTTGCCCTTATTTGGGATCCTACTTTCATGGGTTGAGGTTTTGCATGTGCACTCCTATCTTGCATGTGCATGCATGAATGCATATCGATCGATCTAGAGCACATTTATGCACATGTTGGTGTACTAATTTATGCATAATATTTTCTCTTTGACTTGAAACAAATAAAAGAAGCAGGAAACTTGAAAACTAGGAAACTTTCAAAGAAGTGTTTGTTAGCACAAAAAGGGGGGTGAGATAGAGAATTTGCCTCTTTTTGTTGTTGTAAAGATGACCTCTTCTTATATAGAAAAGTGTATGTAACAAATTCAATGCCAACCCATTTGAGTTGGTGACTCTTTGGCTCGATCTGTGCCTTCTTCTATTCTATGTTAGCTTTGAGAGCCATATATATCAGGATTCGATGAAGAAGAAAAAAAATAATAATAATAAAGAAGAAGGAGATCTTGTCTTGCATAACATGGGAAAGGTTGAAAATGAGGAATAATAACTAATAACATTGTTTCCATTTCTGATGATGACATGTTTTAATTTCCTGCTTTAATTTGCCTATGACTGATCAATGAAAGCTCACCATTCATTCAGGTGTGGCATTAATTTTTTAACAAATTAATTATGAAAATTAAGGTTCTCCATTATTAAGGTAAATGGATGTTTTTTACAAGTAACAAACATGAAATTAATTCATTATACGAGTGACTTTATGTAAGAAGAAAGAATATACATTATAGGGGTGATAGTCGAACTTTTTATTTTATTTTGAGAGAGAGATGATTTCAATTTACTAATTTAGGATTTTTCCAACATTAGAGAGAGAAATACTATTACCTGGCCAAAAAAAAAGAGAGAGAAATACTATTAGACCTAAGTTAAATTAAAAATATAATTTTTGGTCCTTCATAGCTCACCCCACCTCCACCTCTCAAGGCCCAACTCTTCCCAACTTAGAATATCGTGGCTTTGTTTTTGGGTGCAAGTGTTCTATTACTGGAGGATTTTTCCAACATTAGAGAGAGAAATACTATTAGACCTAAGTTAAATTAAAAATATAATTTTTGGTCCACCATAGCTCACCCCACCTCCACCTCTCAAGGCCCAACTCTTCCCAACTTAGAATATCGAGGCTTTGTTTTTGGGTGCAAGTGTTCTATTACTGGAGTTGAACTATTCAAGCCCTCAGTAACTATATTAAAAAAAATTGTCAAGACAACGAATGGCTCTTTCTGAAAAAAAAAAAAAAGGAAAAAAAAAATGACAGAATGGATATGAGATCCATAATTTAGTCAAAATCTAAAAACTACCCTTGGTAACAATTGTAATAGTATATTTTAAAATTAAGAATGGTATGGTAATTTCAACTGTCCACACTTAACCAACATATGCAACTTCTTCTAACCTCAATCTCACTATCTTGTCTTTTCTTGTCAAATTTTTGAACCTATCACATTTCCAAGTGAATTCATCTATCACATACAAATAGATATAATGGTATAAATGATTATATTCGAAATAAAAAAAAATGCTATTCACATTCTCCATTGATCTTCTCTTTTATTATTTTTATTTCACAACGTAATTTTATAATCAAAATTATTTAATTTTTAAGGAGTTAAACTATTTCAATCATAAATTTATTTTGTAAAATCAGAATAATAATGAAAAAAAATCGGTGAGAAAAATAAATTAGAAAAAAGTCACCGTTAGGTTAGGACCTCAAAAGTGGAAAAAAAAGTGTCGAATATGAAAAAGGAAAAAATTAAATAGGGCATGAGTCATGACTGCATAAGTCGCGTGAGTAGCGCGTGACAGAAATGGACGTAATATTAATAAAAGAGCGGGGGCAAATTGGGGTACACAATATCAAAGATTTTGACTTGTTGCCGTCTTCGACGTGGTTGGCGGTTTCTTTTCCCATAGGCTTCATATATAAATAGGTTCAACTCAAAAAACGGAAAAATCGTTCGTTTGTTTTTTGTTTGAAGTCATTTTCTCCTCTTTGCTGTTGTTGTGAGATTCAGATCCAACACAAGAGGAATTACAGGGAGCTGAACAAACAAACAATCCGGAAAATGGCGACGGTGTCCCCTCTGGCCAAATACAAGCTCGTCTTCCTCGGCGATCAGTCCGTCGGCAAAACCAGCATCATCACCCGATTCATGTACGACAAATTCGATACCACCTATCAGGTTTTTCCATCCCCTTCTTCATTTCATTGGATCAATTCTTGTTTCTCAATTCTTGTTTTGTTTTTGTTTCGGTTTTTGTTTTTTCTTTGATTTTTTGGGTATATGAATTGCAGGCTACGATTGGAATTGATTTTCTGTCAAAAACGATGTACCTTGAAGATCGGACAGTTCGTTTGCAGCTTTGGTACGATGCATTTATTCCTTCTTGCAAATAAAAATTATGATTTTTGTTTTTTTTGTTTTGTAATATGTCAATTTGTTTGGAGCTGAATATCCTTCTGCGGCTGATCTAATTGTTGTTTGCACTTCGCAAGTGATTGCATTGCTTTGCATCCATAATAAGAAACCCAAAAAAAAAGGGGATTCATTTCTTGCATTTTTTGTTTTCCAAAGCTGTGGAAAACAGTGAGGACCAGAAGGAAATGTTTTATTGAATGCATTGGGCAGAAGAATCTTGTTTGCCATAATGGTTAAGATACTGATTGTGCTGAATCATTTGGGCAAAAAGTGAATGGCAACCCTTATAGAAATAACAGAACCTTTACATTAGTAAACCATATAGTGCATCTTTTTACAAAGTTTGAATGACTTTTCGAAGATAACCCTTGTTGAAGACAACTTTTGTGTTTGGAATAAATAACACAGTTGACAAGCTTAGTTTATTCTGCTTCATGATTCTTTTGAGGAGCTTTGGTAAATCAACTGTTAGGCCTTGTTACTGTAACATACTTGTTTTGTCTGTTCACAGTTGTCTACTTGATGCATATATATCTTGTTTATCGGGATAAAGATCTATATTTTTCTGACATGACATTTTTACTTTACAGGGATACAGCAGGGCAAGAAAGATTTAGGAGTCTAATTCCTAGCTACATCAGGGATTCTTCTGTTGCAGTAATCGTCTATGATGTAGCCAGTGAGTAGTAGTTTTGATCAATAGGAGTTGGGTCTTTCAGAATCATATTGCATAATCAAAAGTCTCTTCTTTCAATTTGAATTCATTTTACGTGGATAAGAAATTAGAATGGTTCTTTTGTCATGATTCCGCTTTTCTTTTTTGCTAGTAAACACTAAACAATTTTCTTTGATAAAAGAAAAATGAAATGGCTGCCTGGAAATTAGGCAGACAGAAAAAACCATCTTTCTTCTCTTTGCTTCTGTGTGCGTGGGTGCACATCCGTGTACATGTGCACTCTTGTCTCGTTACATAGTCCTTACAGCATCGAACATTCATTTATATCAGCTAATGCATAATTGACTTTTAACCTCTGCTTTTCATACAGACATTTTGTTTCCTAAAGTTCCTGACTGAATTTTCATTACGCAGATAGACAGTCATTTCTGAACACAAGTAAGTGGATTGAGGAAGTACGGACAGAACGGGGAACTGATGTCATTATCGTGCTTGTTGGGAACAAAACTGATCTTGTTGAAAAAAGGTGAGGAATGTAGCTAAAAATTAAGTATCCCCCTCCCCTTAGTTTTGCAAGCAGAGCAATATTACTTGTAGAATTTCAGTCTGTGCCCATCTTAGAGCACTTTTCTATATGTGTCTCCATTGGTTCTATATAGACCCAAAACATCTTTGAACCAATACAAGATAGGTTTTTCTTCTGTAAGTGAACCTTTACCATTCATCATGAAGATACTTAAGACATCCAGGACACCTTGGTTGTGGTATCTGTAATGAATGAAATTCCTGCTTTATTACATTGCAATGTATCAGAGATAGATGTGGGGTTAGTGATTTATTGAGTTTTGACTATGTACACAAAAGTTCATTGGTTTTCATTATTCAATTTCCAAAATTGTTCTGACTATGTACTTTTGTTGATCAAACAGACAAGTTTCTATAGAGGAAGGAGATTCTAAATCTCGTGAGTTTGGAGTCATGTTCATAGAAACTAGTGCAAAAGCAGGATTCAATATCAAGGTACAAATAAATAAACTCCTTGATTTATTCATACGTATTTTGCAAATATATATGCATCTAATGTTGCTAATATAGGGGAGCGAATGAGATCAAATTCAACTTTGTGTCATAGTCATTGTACAGATATTCCATAGTATCCTTTTTGGTATGGTTCCTAGTAGGAATCTGTCAAGTACATGATAACTGCCTTACCAAATTATCAGGATCTACTCTTCTGATGCAAGTATTTCTTGGTTTGTTTCTACTTTTTGTTTCACATTTTTTTGGTTGCTCACATTTTTGTATGACTACCATGATTGAAAAATTGCAGCCTCTATTTCGTAAGATTGCTGCTGCATTGCCAGGGATGGAAACCCTTTCTTCCACAAAGCAGGAAGACATGGTCGATGTAAACCTGAAGCCGACTGTCAATTCATCCCAAACAGAGCAGCAAGGAGGAGGTTGCGCATGCTAGGCTATTCGTTTATTCAAAAAAAAAGAGAGAAAGCAGTTAGTAGAATTCAAATTGAGCCAAAATAGTTATTCAAGTATAAGCTATTTTTACAGCAGGATGAAGTGGCATAGATCTAATGCTTTCTGTTCCATTATGTAATCAGGTGGTTTTTGAGTGTTTATAGGAAACTAAAGGTAGCAATTGTTTGTTCTAACCTACTAAAAACGACAGTTTGAATTTTGTATTATATTTCCATTACCATATTTTTCCCTGCACTATAGGTGGAAAGTTCTCCATATGTTTTTTCCATATGTACTCACAAAAAATATCATAATATATAAGCTTTAAATTCCAATGTGAGCTTTAAGCCTTCAAACATATGTACTCACAAAAAATATCATAATATATAAGAAATTTATAAAACTAGGGGATTCGAGGTGGTTGCCTCATTTGCCTAGGCTCAGGACCGGCTCTCGAAACCCAACTGGCTGCAGACTCAGCTTTAAATTCCAATGTGAGCTTTAAGCCTTCAAGAGCACCATCTGTATCAACTAGCTAGTTTCTTCATGAACACTTATGGCAAATCAGATGGTACATTACTTTTCTCTACATTGTACATCTAGCTGACTACATCCTTTTTTTTACATCTAAAAGGCCTACAAACTTTCAGCAATGGATCATATAATTAAAGGACAAGTTACTTTGTGGTTGCATTGATTATACACATCAATCAATTAAACAAAAGTGTTGAAAAATTTCATTGAAGAAATCACAAGAAATTCATACATTTATCATTAGAATTAGGAAACAATTACAGAAAATAGAGATTGAACAGCAGAATGTACAATCCCAAAAATACCTCTATTTCATCGGATTTTAAACAAAAACCACCAAGTAGCTATTGGTTTCATACAAAACAACGTTTAAACAAAAACCCTAAATCCCGTCAGCTATTGAAAGCAAATTAATTGCAAGAAAAAAGAGACTGAACAAATTCGGACTCGGTGGCCGTGATTCTAACCGCCAGCCTCTCTCTGGCTACCTCCAATTTCGTTTTGAAAGCCAGAAGCTGTTCCACATTGTCACAAGCTTCAACGTTAAAGTCCATTAAAGCCCGGAAATCAGGAGGAGGAGCGGTGGTGGTGGTGGTAGTGGTGGAGAGGAATTGGTCAGCGAGAAAGTCAAAGGAGTGAGGAGAGGAGGCATGGACGTAAGGACGACCGGTCTCAGAGACGACGAGAACGGCGACGGGGGAGGCGGAGTGGGTGGCGTACTGCTCTGCTTTGTTGAAGAGACCCTTCCGTCTCTTGGAGAATGCCACCATGCGCTGCTGCTTGTCCGCTACCTTCTCTATGAGAACTTTCTTCCTTCCCATTATCATCTCAATTCTCGTGAAGAGATTGAATGTGTGTTTGTTTCAGTTGTTGATTGTTTCAGTTGTTGGTTGTGTGGGTTTAAGGTTAGGCGCGCTACAGCGGGAGAGAAATATAGAAAGTCAGATCCCAAAGAGAAACAGAAGCAAAAAGTGACCGTTGGAGGAATATGTTTTCAAAACTTGTTGAGGTGGCTTTCTAGCTAATTTCTAATGCCGGTGTGGTGTGTAAATTTTTATATGGCATTTACCATTTGGGTGATTTCCTGCGTTAAATGGGAATATGCTTCCCTCACTAAATTATTATTATTATTACTAAATAACCTCCAAAGTAACTCAAATTATGTTACCAAAACATAAAATAATTCAAATTAATATCATTTTAGGGGATTTTTTTTTAATAAGTCACTTAAACAAAACTCTCTCTAAATTTCTAAACAATAAACCTAAAATGTTTTTATTTTATTTTATAAATAAGTCACGAAATATCATCTTGGGGATTTGGGGGTTTTTTATGAATGAAACTTGTGCTTTTTTCTTTCTATTTTCCGAGCATAAGGTTTGGTAAAAATCCAAAAACTGCAGTTTTGAAACTTTTTGTTTTTATTTGGTTTTAAGTCTCTTAGTATCACAAAATCCACAAGAACTAAAAAGAAAAATGTCATAAATCCAAAAAGATTTTTTTCTTAATTTTTCTTGAGTCTTGTTTTTGGTTAGTCGTTTCCAAATCCGATGATAAGAACTTGGTTGCCATTCATTACGGTTCTTTGAAATTGATAAGCATTGTTTGTGTTCTTTGGTTAATTATGCTTTACATGGTCATTCTTTAAATTATTTTGAGCACATACCCGTGATTATGCTATTGCATCACTTAGAGAATTATATGTGGATTAAGTAATCATTAAGATATCAACAAACACTAGAACTTGTTTGAATATCTCTAGAGGCAAATTCATAAACGACGCAACATTAATGAAATGATTTAGGTCATCTCTTGGATTGTTTGTGTCTTTCTAACCAACCTTTTACGTTGTTTATCCTAATTAGCCCCTTGAGCTTTTTAGAGTAAGCCTATTTTTTTCTTAAACCTCATTATCCATACTCATTTAGCCTTAAACACTCTTCATACCCATTTCTAGAGAACTACGGAAGCATAAAACCATTATAAGAGATATCCAAATACTGCAAGGAATAAAAAGAGCTTAGAAGTATTGAAAAGTAGAAGAAAGTGAATGTAAAGTGCCATAAGCCAAGTCATTCAGAGTTATAAATTTGCGAAGCCATAAAATTGGGCCAGTGTTAAAGAAAAAAAAAACGTGAAAAGAAGAAAAGAAAAAAACTCAAAAGTTTCATAGTTTCAAGCCTTGCATGTTTTCCAAGTTCTCTACAATCTCTACACTTCAATGTTGTGTTTCGTTAATAGTTTAATTAAGTCCTTTTGATCTTTGGTGTTGCATTAGTTTACATTAATTAGTGGAGAGATGATATGAACAGCAAACCTATGAGGGTTTGGGGAAAAAAAAAATTCATTTACTATAGATTACGCACAAAAAATATATGATTGGTGTATAAGTACCAAATATCTATCTAAGCTTTTTTAAGTTTATAGGTTGCAACGAGCTTTTAATATCTGCAAACATAACAATAACATTACTATAAATATAAAATTCAATTTACCCATATACAGAACACACATGAAAATATCATTATTTACATTACAAAGAAAAATACATCAAAAGAGTAGTCCTCGATACACAACAGCATAAAAGTAATTTGAGGCATGAAGATGGCAGCGAATTAGACGTGAACAAAGCCATCCCCACTCTGCCTAACTCTCAATGTTAGATATATCAACACCAATGTCCCTAAACTTGACCTGGAAAATAGAAATTGATGATTGTCAGTGATAATGAAAGGAGAAGAAAAAAGAAAACCAAATTTACTGGATTTACAACATACATAAAGACCATAAATTATGCATATCACACTATCCGTATATGTAGTTCCAACAAAAGCAAGGACGCCCTTCAATATTATGCCCCTAGGTTCCAGACCACAAAGCTCACTTTGCAGAGTGGTGCATTAACAAAACAGGATTCAAAATATCAAACAAGAATGACAGTTGTGTCAATATGATTAAAATTAAAATTTCAGAAGACATGGAGGACTACAATCTTATTACAAGGTGTTGATATGTTTATATTCTGAAGACTTAATACAATGATAAAGCATTCAGCTCAATGAACCCAATCCCCCCTACTACGGTTGGAGCATATGATTACTATATTTTAGATGTCCTCCTTTGCTGCCCACCCCTTTTCTCTAACTTTCTGCATTCCCACCCTATTTCACATCCAATGTCCGAACATTTAGCTCTCTTCTCTTATCTGATAAGTAAATTAATTTCTATAATGGCACTCCAGGACAAAGCTTCATACAAAAGATAAGGAACCAAAAGAAAGAACAAAGCTTAACAAATAAAAGAAAGAACTTGGTGGTGTCTTCCTAATCCACTCAAATAACATCTTGGAATTTGACCTTTAATTCCAGTACAGAATGCTCTAGATCAATGTCTGTCAAAAAACTGCTCTACACCATCAAAAGCTCTGCTACTCCACTCAATCCAAAAGCACCAAAAGATGAAAAGAGGGTTAACTTTCCACAAGTCTTTATTCCACCTCTTCACCCAAACAGCAGGCGAATTCCAAATCACAGCACTATTTGAGCTAGCCCACACCCAACTAGTGCCATGCAAAAAATGAAGGCCCATAACTCTAGGCTATAAGTCAGTAGAGAAGAAGGACCACAGTTATGCTGATGCCTTACACACAAAGCACCTATGAACAAGCACTTGCTCCTGAAGAATCAGATTCTCTATACTTTTAAAAAAATTCATATGCAGCCTTCCAATACCTTGAATGGAGCATAAAAAGATGTCATCCAACTCTAAGAAAATCTTGGTATCGATCACTTATATGATTTCACACCTCAATCGACAATATTACATTAAAAATATATATCACATCCTAACACAAGCATCTCAAAACAAAAAGTGAGTAAAGACCTGAGATTCTAGGTTGGCCTCTTATAACATTAAGCATGATACTTAGAATGAAATATGAGCACTCAATTAACTATGTTAATGCAAAATATCACAAACTTTAATATTGACATCAATCCAACTCTAAGATAAATCACATATGTTCCCCATCCCATTGTTGTCATGACAATTCGATGTCTGATTAAGTCAAGTATTGGTTTAAGACTAATGATATCTATTAAGACCATGTCAATGTAAAACATTAGAAACTTTAGTCTTCACGTCAATCCAACTCTAAGATAAAACATCATTGTTCCTCATCCCATTACAGTTGCCTGATCAAGTCAACTTCTGGTTTAAAATTCTCATGATGTCTAGTACAATTCATAGTAAAGACTTAAAAATTTCTAAAACTGATATTTTGTTATTAGCAGCTCATTTAACCTAGTAAATGCAATGAATAACAAATAACAAGGAAAGATTTGTTTATATCTAAAAAATATTAAGAATATAACAGCCTCATCAAATTGATTTAATAATGATAAAGTAAATACTAGAGTCTCAAATTGCTTTTGGATCTAGATCTTACAAGATTGAGAATAGGAGAACAACTTTTCTTGAGTCAAATGAGGCATTGCGCTTGCATCTTCTCGACCGGTTATTTGGTGTTTCATGAATTTTATCAGTCACTGGGTTATCTGTTGAAATATGAGAACCAAAATCAATTTCTCATTTAAGTACTTATTGTGTAGACAAGTGTAACAGTATCACTGAAAGAGAAGTTCTGTGGACATGTCAAACATATGCATATCTTAGATAAAAGTGATAGATGCCTCAAAGTAGCAGTGCTAGAGAAACTCTTAGGCTAATTATAAGCCCTGCAATATGAATCTTATACAGGAGACCCTGGAAGATTTACCATACTGTTTTCTTAAAGAAGGGGAGAGAGAGAGAGAGAGCGACAACCTACAGTCCTGATAAAGAATTAAACATTAGGTTACCAAAGGATCATGCCTAATGATTAGAATGATTACCATCCTTCTAATTATTTTATCTTTAAGTTTCAGGTATATATTTCTAAAGGTTAATGCATGCTGTTGAAATGGGGAATAAGTATGACTAAAAGTTCTCTCAGCTCCACTTGGACTAAAGAAGTCCCAAATGTCTTTGGAAACTCCAGGCAGCCACATGAAAACTCAGCACAAAAATACATATCTATTATGGGTTATGACTTATCACCGGAATTATCTTAATTTTGATGGCCTAAAAAGATATGTTCAGTTTTCAAGCCGCTAAAGCATTGTTAAGCCTCTGTAAGGGATTGTTCACCAGCAGAATATCCTATTCTTTCGTGATGTATAAAAGAGAATGACTGCGACAATATTTTTTAGGAAAATAAGGCTGAAACTTTTTTCTTTTTTATGATACTCTAGAAAATAAACAGAACAATGTTGAAGGTAATGCTTATATACCTCTTGAAATGCCATGGTTGAATAGAAGCTGCATAAGTTTGCCACCTACTTTTAGGCTTGGCTGCCTCCGAAACACCCTCTGAAAGTGTTGTAACCCACTGATATTAACATTACAAATAGGAAAACAAAGATGTCTGAAGTGATAGCAATTAATGTATAAAAGTCGTAAGTTTTGGACCATCTCTAGTTTGCAGTTAAGTTGTATTTTCAATTCTGGATAATATGAAGGATATACCATACAAAGATGAGGAATTGAAACTTACAGCTAGTATACCCTCATTTTTCAAACTTTCAACAGTTTCCAATTCAGATTCTGGTGCTTTAATATATTCCTTCTCAATATCTATCTCGATGATGCATGGGGGATGAGCATCTGCCCTGTTTGCTTGTAAATCAATGCAATTCTGGCAACTCAACTGAGCATCCATGCACATCTGGCTTTTGGATGGATTAGAACATTTTAAGAAGCTCAAAAAAGCCAAAAGTGAAGCACATTGTAGACTTTTGCCTTCCTCGGACAACATTGGAATGCTATAGACATCTGGGGCCTGCATGAATGGAAGAATTCAAAATGTTGTGAAACTGTACAACCACGAAATTCTCAATTGAAGGAATAAAAGGGTAGGAGATTGAAACACATTAATTTAGACTTCAAGAATAACAAAAAAAAAAAAAAGGTCTATGACTGGGAGCAAATAGTGACAACAACTGAAAGGCCAATGAGAGAATTCATAAACAAAAATCAATTTTAGGAATGTATTCTATAGCATATGTATTAAGCATCAAATTTGCAATAAAACTAAAGAATCTACAAATCCAGCCTCAGTAAAATTGTTCAGCACCATATTAGAAGGTGGAACTTACGTGTGAGCTGGGAAATGGGCATTTAAACCTCGCTTGAAGTGGAGCCTCCTCAAAAAGAATTGGCAAAATATCTGAAATGAAAAGTCATCATAACTGTTTTAAGAACAGAGTGTGCATAGCCATGGAACCCTTAACTAAAAATTTTCCTTATCGCAGAGAAAAGAAAAAAAATAAAAAGGATTACCTAGAGAGCAATGCTGGTCGACCTCATCAACAGTTGGAACAGGTATTCTGCAACTTCTGTCCACAATTTCATGGATGTGAGGTTTCCCCTGCAAAGTAATGTATGTGTTAGATTCATGCCTGCCAACAACTAGACTTCAAACAAATAAATTAGCATTCAACATATGATATTGATGAGAATGCAAATCATATGACCACAACTTGGAGCAAGACCACTACCATAGGGATTAATAACAAGCTGAAGACAATTCTTAAAAAGGCCAGTTCTACATAAGGAATAGATTAGTGTTTTTTTTTTTTTATCCTCTTTGGAATAGTTAAGTGGTTGAGAAGTTTAGGCAAGCTTTTTGTGAATTGAGCCCATACCACTCAAACATTCATTATTGTCCTGCATAAGCAAGGGGTGCAATATTATGCACCTGAATCCAATTGTTGTGTTAAATCATTTTGGCAACATGCAAGCAATTAAATATAACTTCGTAACAATATATCTAAAAATTTCTTGTGTAAAATATATGGATAGCCTGCAAAGAATCACGTTTGACAGCCATAATATTAGAGCTATTTTCAACCTCAATAATATAATTTCTGGAAGGCACTTAACAACCTTGATCAGAAAGGGATATCAACATCATGACTTGTTAAGACTAAAGACTGCTTTAATTCAACTAGCTTTATTTTCTCTTTTATTTTGAATAAAAAAAAACTCTAATAATGAAGTGAATAACATACAAGTATACAACAACATTGTCTAGCAGTTCACCAAAAAGTACACTAAAAATCTCCATCAACCAGCTAGCTATGCAAAACTAACACAAAAAATCTCTACCAATCTGCATGAAGAAAGAAGACTGGTATATCTCTAACACTATTAGACTCACTCTATCCCACAACAAAAAAAAAAAAAATCCACCTACTAGCCTTTTATTTTCGACAATGGACAGAAATTCATGAATTTGAACAAAGTCAAAAAGAAATTAAAAACCAATGTTGTAATGCAGTTTCAACAAAACCCATTTTATTTGAGAGCCAATAGTTCTTTGAACTGAGGTTAGTAAGAGTCAGTGAGCTAGAATTGATGACCCCAGATACCAGATTCTTCGTCTGGTTGGTGACAAATAGAAGAGGTTTTAGTTTAAGTTGTGGTGTGTTCAAAATTCTAGCCAGATTGTTATAACTTTTTCCCCCCTTCAAAATTAATAGCACAAGGAGTAGGCTAAACTTCAAATACAAGAAGAGAGTGTAAAGTTGTAAACTCAAAAAAAGTGTGTAAGCTTAAAAATGCAGAAGAGAACGAAAAATGATATACCTCCTCATCGTATGGATTCACAGCCATTGCGGAGAGAAAGAGAGAGAGAGAGGAGTAAACGTTGTTACATTGGATGAAGGAGAGTTCTTTTCTTTATAAATGGCGCGATTCGCCAGAGAAGCTCCTGACTATGACGTCGGCCTCCGAGTCCCGGACCAGTTCCATCCCTTGGTAATCTTGAAACTTTATATGACCATTATACCCCTCTACCCTTTGCTCCTCTTTCTATTTTTCCTGCAAATATAATTTGAACTCCAAATTAAACAATATTTTGAGTTCAATGATAAATTTACTTATTAAAACTACAATGCAAAAATGTATAATTTTGATTCAACATTAGCTAGAACATGTCGTAATATTGTCTTTAATTTTCAAAAAAAAAATATAGTACAAGTTTTTGAAGAAAAATATAGTAAAAGTTGTCAAGGTGCTTATTGATTAAAGCCCTAGTTTCTTTATTAAAAAATCAAGTTTTATCTTTTAAGTAATTTCATGGTTTAAGAAAGAAAAAAAAAAGTCCAATTATATTTTTCCTTGCATGAAGATTGAGCTTCAAAGAAAAAGAATTAAATTCAAAAATTTATATGATGTTGAATCAATTAAAACACATGAAGAAAAAAAAAAAAAAAGGGNATCAATTAAAAAAAAAAAAAAAAAAAAAAAAAAAGGAGTAACTTTATTGGAAATTGAATTATAGATTTTGCAAAAGATGAAGGGCAAATGTATAGATGGAGTGAGAAATATGATAGGGTGAATCTTGTGGGAGATTGTAAAATGTAGGATAATTTTGTTGTCCTGAAGCTTTCATTATCTGCTGCATGTGAAAGCTTAAAGTGAGAAAAAGAAAGGTTCAATCAGACAAAAGCCGATCAAAGTAGAGAGAGTCACTCACTCACGGGTGCCTTTAACTATTTGAATGAGAATGAGTGAATGACCCACGCACCCACCCGGGCCTGTGACATAATTGTGACTGTCTGTCGTTGTATAAGCTAAACTCTAAACTAAACCCTAAGGTAGACCCACATAACATCATACATGGACTGCCCAAATTGTGTCACGGACTCACCGACTCACTACTCTCCATTCATATATGCAACTTACTCTACATGACACTATTTGAGACCCATGTCTTATTCATCTTAGATTTTCTCTTTTGCAAGTTACAAAAGTCATTTCAACTCACACATGAGGACTCAGAAACAAAAACAAAACAAAAATTACACACAGTGTTGAGAGAACCCTAGCTGCCACCCCCAAAATGCTGGGGCAGTGGCCCCTATGTTCCTTGTTGGCGTGAGTCGGCAGAAGTTGACATGAGGAAGAAAGAAGCAAAGAAAACGTACCCTAAGCGTCTGATACCATGTAAACTTGGTATTTTTATTGAATTAGTAATTGACAGTATACGAGGTATTTATAGTGAACAAATATAACCTAGCCAACTTCTAGATAAGACTTGGTAAGCAAGATACAATTATACAATAATCTTAGAATGACTAGGAGACATGACCAATACTATTAACATTTTCCCACATGCCCCTTGATCCTAACTTTATTCAAACAAAAGAAAAGTCATTTCAACTCTTAGTGGAAATTTGCTCTTACACAATTTTATATCATTAAGGCACAAAATTAAGGCATAATATTAGGACACCCTAATAATATTGTCGATCCCTTTTTGGCCTTTTTTTCCAAGGTTGCAACTTGAACTTGTCAAATAGTTTCAACTAGCTACTAGCTAGTTTCCTCAAACTCAAGCCCAAAACTATCTAAAGTCCATGGTGAACCCCGCATCATAATTTTGTTATATGGAAAATGGCAATAAGTATTACTTTAGTCCACAAATTATTTTTTTTTTTGAATTTTATAATCCTTGAAATGTGTCACTTAAGTTTATTTACTCAATTTCATCCACTTTTTTGTCAATTTTAGTCACGTGTTAAGCATGTGAGTCACTTTGAAAAAAAATAGAATAACTCGTCCTCTTTTTTTTTTTTCTCAACATGATATACATGACTAAAATTGATGAAAAAATATAGATAAAATGATGAATAAACAAAAGTGATACACATGTAAAAATTTGTAAACTATATAATACGAAAAATAAATTTATGGTCCAGAGTGATACTCAAGGTAACATTGGATGCTATAATTCTCTCTTTTGTTATAATATATATTTGCCATATGCTATTCTTTGCTTTTCTTGCTTCCTTTTTCGATCGGGCCCAACCATTCTCTTTGGAGTTTGGACCATGCCTTTTGAAACAAGCATAAGTGTTTAATTAGGCCCAAAAACTGTTTGAAGAATAGGTTCCAGGTCCAAGCTATGGGGTTTCCTTGTACATTATTTCCTATCCTCATCCTTTGTTCTATTTTAAATTTGTTTGTCCTTTTGTTTTTGGATAGATGAAGAATAGTTAAGCCCTTTCTTCCTTCTGCGAGTACCAGCGCTCAATTTTTGGATCCATTTTTTTCAGTGTGAGAGAACTGATTACTAATGTTCTAAATAATTCGTTTAGACAATCGAACTTAAACTTAAATTATCACAACTCAACATTAACGATTAGAAACGTAGTTAAACTCCCAATGATTAAGCAACAACCAAGATTAACGCTGGAGGCTGGAGAGCATCTAAAGCTGAGAAGTAGTTGAGCAGAGTATGAGGTGAAGCATCAAATGACCATACACAAAGCTGCAAATTAAAGCAAAAGCCTTGATTCAGCACATGCACTAGCTAGCAGAGAGGTGCATCATATGATGTAATATTAATCGAAGAATAAAGAGGCATATACAAGTTGCATGCATGACCACTAATAAGGACATAATTCTCTTGTACGTGTGGATACAATCTTTAACTTCGTTTTTTTTTCTGTAATATATATGCACACACATACAACCTCAGGTGTTGAAGGTATAAGATCTTATATTTAGGCTTATTAATGAGGCGGATGAACTCACTGTATATAGTTTTTCAATAACTAAACCATCTCCTTTTTAGACTTTTATTTATAGATTATCTTTACAAAAAATTAGCTATATCAAAAATCATTTGTCATCTGATTTTTTATCAAACAAATAAACTAACCAAATATTTTTGATACAATCATCTATTTTTTTTATCAAAATTACATAGAGTAAGCTCATATGTCCTATTCTTTGTTAGTTTTGCACATGACAGAAAGCATCTATGCAAAAATGACGGCTCATTTGACTCTTTTACGCAAGGGGCTATATGTTTGACGGAATATAGTTTGGGATTAGGGGTGAAGTGTCAAAAAATTTAATTTTTCGGGCAAAGTGGAAACCCTCTTATAGTTTGGAGAGATAAACTGTAATTAACTTCTCCTTCTTTATTTTCATTAAATGGAAGGGAATTGAACTTGAGAAATCTTTCAAAATTAAAAAAAGAAACACTAACAAACTAATATATAGTTGATTTAGGGTATTTATTTTCGTTTGGTCAAAAAAAGTAAAACTTAACTTGTAACATTTTATGTGTTGTTTAATTGCTCAAATTAGAATGAAAATGGAAAAGAGAATGAAAATGATTTCATTTTTTGGTGAGTTAGGGTCTTGGTTCGAAATTCAAGTCTATGCCATTGGTTTAGGGTCTAGATCTTGGATTTAGAGTTAGATTTCTAAAGTTCTTAATTTGGAGTCTATAACCTTGAATTTCAAGTTCTTAAACTTGTAATATTCAACTTTGGTCCCAATTATGATTAATCAAAAGATATATCTAAAATTGTGTTACAACTTTGGTACATCCTGTGTTATTATTTCGATTGGGATTTTCTTACTATGTTGTTTTGTTTTTGCTTTTGTTTTTGTTTTTTTTGCATGAGGGTGTTCTTTATTGAAATTTTAATGAATTTTAAAGTAATTTGTAGATTTTATGAGTTTGATGTTCTTGTCATTTAGGGTGCTACGGTTCAAGGAAAAAGTAGCTGAAGAAGCATACCAACGACAAAACAGTCGATGAAAGCTACAGCCAAGTTCGGTAGCTGAAGGCGATGGAAGCAAAGCAAAATCAGCACAAGACCCACAATATCCACCATCACCAACTCTCCAACATTCTCCTCCTAATATTCCATTCCCTCGTCCTCTTCAAGCTTCTCCACTCTCTTAATACCCCTTAAATGTCGTTCAACCCCAACCCCTCCACGCTGCGACGCCGTTTGCACAATGCACCTACCAGACTTCGCCTGCTTCAGCCTCACCCATTTCATGATCGAATCCCAGCCGTCCGATCCCGATTGCCTCTTCCTTGGAGGCCTCTTCCTCCACCCCAACCACACCATCCCTCCCTCTTTTCTTTCCTTGATTCCGTCCAAGACCCGTTTGCGTTCGGCTTCAGGTTGTTGTTTGAGGGGTCGTCGGAAAACGGTGCGTTTTAAAGGTTTAAGAGGTGGTGGGTTGTTTTTGTCGGTGAGCTTGTCGATAAAGGGGAGTGAAGGGGATGGTGGCGAGGGGTATGTTCGGGAGTCAGGAGAAGTCCTGGGGCCAAATGGTAATAAAAGTTCCTCGTCGGAGAAGGAGGAGGAGGAGGTGGCCGTGGTGGTGTTCGAGAAGGGTGGGAGTGAGACTGTGAGGAAGGGATCGGGTGCTATGAATACTACCAAGCATCTTTGGTCTGGAGCTGTTGCTGCTATGGTTTCGAGGTTCTTTTTCTAAACCATTGCATTTCATTTTACATTTTTTTTTGATATTTTTTTATTGTGTTGGTGAATTTACAGAGGCTATTAGTTAGAGTAAAGTTTTTGTTTCATCATACGTTAAAAAGAAACAGAAGAAAAAAGTCTTAGTTTTTTCCAAGGATATAAGCTATTTTTAAGCTGACCGCAGATAGATACATGACTATATTATGCACTGTTAGTCCAGGTTATATGTTTTTGGGTCCTTAAAACTGAAATTTTTAAGTGGTTGTGGCTCAAAATTTTTTTTTATACTTCAAAGTGGTTAATGGTACATTATATTATTCTGTTTGGTTCATTCTAAGTCTTGGTATTTTCTTTGCACATATGGATGCTGGTGTATTAGAACGTTTGTTGCTCCTCTCGAGAGGCTAAAGCTGGAATATATAGTTCGTGGCGAACAGAAGAACCTTTTTGAGCTCATCAGGACAATTGCAGCTACTCAAGGGCTAAAAGGATTCTGGAAAGGAAATTTTGTCAATATTCTTCGCACTGCACCATTTAAGGCTATCAATTTCTATGCTTACGATACTTACAGAAATCATCTGATGAAATTTTCTGGGAATGAGGAATCCACAAATTTTGAGAGGTTTGTTGCTGGTGCTGCGGCTGGAATTACAGCTACCTTGCTCTGCTTACCTATGGACACTGTATGTTGCAACTTAACACTATTATTTGGTTATGTTAATATCATCTCATGAGCATATATTTTCCCTGTGTATCTTTCTTAATTTGTGTTAAAAGTAATTTATTCTTGTACTTTGTAGTTAGTGCAATGTACTGAGTGGGGGGTGATGGTGACCTACAGTTTTACGGGTCAAACTTAAGAGTCTCCAGAGTGTAAATTCTATTGTTTGCACTTAAGAACTCTGATCTGGGCTCAAGGAGTATCCCTGTGTAAAACAGTAGAGTTTCTGTATTATCTTAGGCTAAAATGCTTGCCGTACAGTCCACCTTGAGTTTCTGTGTTTCTTTTGCTTTTTCTAGATCTCTTATAAATAGTTCTCCCCAAATCACAATGTAAATAATTTAACCAGTTACAATCCAAGTTTAAGCAAATGGGGGAATAAGATGAAGAAAGAAATGCCCCCTACCAGTCTGGACTAATAGCCAAAATTGGACAGGGTAATGGCCTTAGCACATGTCTTCATATTATTTTATTTTTGTGGTTGGGGGGGTGCTGGGACATGTTAAATTGCCAAGAAGATCCTGAGGAATATGCATATATTTTTCAATGGAAATAAGTTGACTTGTAATATATGCTATCATATGTAGCAAACCTCAAGGATTATTTGGGTATACAATTGGAGCAAAGTCTTTCCATTGTCTTTTACAAGTCACTAGAATTTTTTATTTTTTTTTGTTTTTCTTTGTGAACCATTTTGGAAATGCCATTGTGATTTGGATGTGGCCATTTCTTGGTTTGTGTTTTAAATTTGTTGATATTTAAATCTGCCCAATTCAAGGCTTGTAATCCATATTCCAAAATGTCAATTATTTCAGATAAGGACAAAAATGGTAGCACCTGGTGGAGAGACCTTGGGTGGTGTAATCGGTGCTTTCCGTCACATGATCCAAACTGAAGGATTCTTTTCTCTTTACAAGGGTTTACTACCCTCTATTGTGAGCATGGCACCTTCAGGAGCAGTTTTCTATGGTGTTTATGATATACTGAAATCAGCTTATCTGCATTCACCTGAAGGGAGGAAAAGAGTCCAACACATGAAACAAGAACGTGAGAAACTGAATGCTTTTGAACAATTGGAGTTGGGTCCCTTTAGAACATTACTGTATGGGGCAATTGCTGGTGCTTGTTCTGAAGCTGCGACATATCCATTTGAAGTTGTGAGGAGACACCTTCAAATGCAAGTTCGGGCAAATAAGTTAAGTGCACTTGCAACTTGTGTGAAAATTGTTGATCAAGGAGGTGTTCCTGCTCTTTATGCAGGATTAATACCCAGCTTATTGCAGGTATGGTACTTTGATGATTCTTTAGTTGAAAACTCTTTTGGTAGCTGTATAATTAGTTGTGTTAAAAATGATAACACAATATAAGAGGTTTTATGAAATTACTGAGTTGATGATGCTTGAGATTTCTTGTTCTTAATCTTTTAAATTAACAGTTAGCATAGTGAGATAAGCGAGGGAATAATTATGTTTTAACTTACTGTAGAGGATGAAGTGATGTGAGAAATTTTTGAGTGTGTTCTGTTATTTTCTTTTGGTAATTTGAGTAGTTTCCTGTTATTCCATAACTTAATACCTTGATATGTTAACCTTTTGCATATTGTTAGTGTCACCAATTTTTTTATTTTTTTTTGAGAGCTTATCATATTACATCAATTTATTATGACAGTTTTTGACAAAATTATGTCTTAAATTTTCAGGTTTTACCATCAGCTGCCATCAGTTATCTTGTATACGAGTTCATGAAGATTGTTCTCAAAGTGGAGTCGACATAGACACTATTGTTCTCAATCCACATCAAGTTCCAAACATTCTTGGCGAGGTTGAGGTTGAGAATGAAGATATAGTTTGTGGTAGGTCTTGTGTTTTGTTTTGGTTTTTTTTTTTTTAAGAAAAAAAAAAAAGCAAAGAAAAAGGAGGCATACTTTTCTAGCTCTTTACGATGTTTTTAGTTGGCTTTTTGCGATGACTCATATGAGACAAGGAAATTTAATTTTTAGACAAATTTTTCAAATTTTTTTTCTTAGTCTTCAATTGGAGTAGAACATCTATGTAACTGATGTATATAACATCTATGTAACGGATGTATACATCTATCTTGTCTATCACTTGAGATAGACACATAAAGGGTACTAAGTCATGTAATTAGAAAGATACGCATAGGATGTATGACTTAATACATGATTATAGAGATATACAAGGTGCAAAACCATGTGATAAGAGAGATATATACATAAAGGGCCAAGGGAAGTAATCATGATGAGAGGAATGTGCACATATGTATGTAAATTTTTTTTTAAAGATTCCATTGGCATTTGAACAGTGTGAACAGGCAAGCCTATTGCTCATCACCCTTAGGCATTGGATCATGTAATACAGACATGAGGTATGAATCAAAATAGAAACACGCTAGAACAAATAACAGAAAGTGTTAAAATCAATTTCATTTAAGAAATCAGATGAAATCTGAGATGTATCATTATAATTGGGAGTCGATTACAAAAAATATAGATAGAGCAATAAAAACTAGATTCCGTACCCAACAAGCATCATCAGATTTAAACTAGAACCCTATATGATATCCCATCAATTGCATGAAACCATGTCTCTGGTGGTTATTGTATGAGGCAGCCTAGGCTCTCTCTAACTTGCTCCAATTTCCTTTTGAAAGCCACGAGCTGTTCCACATTGTCATAAGCTTCAACGTCAGAGTCCAGTAGAGCCCTGAAAGTGAATTTGGGGTCTTGGAAATAAGAATTAGAGGCGGTAGTGATGATGACTTGGTCAACAAGAAAGTCAAAGGAATGAGGAGAGGAGGCATGGAAGTAGGGTCTACCGGCCTCAGAGAAGACAACAATGGCAACAGCAGAGGCGGAGAGGGTGGTGAACTGCTGGGCTTTTTTGAAGAGACCCTTTCGTCTTTTTGAGAATGCCACCATGCGATACTGCTTGTCGGCGATCTTCATCACAGGAATATGCTTTCCTGTCATGATGGTCAACTGAGAAATTACACAGCAGAGAAACTGTGAATGTCTTTGTTTGTTGGTGTGAAATTACACAACTGAGAAAGAGACCAAACTGTGTTTGATCCAATTGGGTTTCTATTTTCTAATGCAAGTCTTGTGCATGTCCTATATAAGCATTGGACTTCCTGCGTGGGATGGGAATGCTTTCTTCGTTAAATTATCAATTAACCTCAAAACTCAACTTTCCTTTTTTTTGTTTTTATCGGGTTTAGGAAAAGCAACCCTTAATAAAACTCAACGTTGGGAAGACATAAAAAAACAAAAATACATAATTTAAATTCTCAATTTGTTAGGTAAAAATTGTAACTTTGGCTCTTACATCATCCTTAAATAGTTTTTATTTTGACAATAATATCATCCTTATATGTACTTGATGTTGCAGCTAACAATTGCAGGGTTGTCTTATTTTAAGTTTTCTCGACCGTATGTTGTGCACTTGTATGCATATTGAGTTTGTTAGTCATTTTGAGTGACTAAATTAATTTAGTGAGGCCGCCTCAATATATAACAAAAGGAGAAAAAATTTTCTTTGAGATCAAAATGACATAAAATTAGTTAAGATAATAAAAAAGTAAACAAAACTCTAAAATTTTCCTTGCAAGTACATCTGTACATGAGCTTTATTGTCAAAATCGGAGCTAGATAGACAAAAGTGAAAACAAGACCCTACAAACAAAGACTTATGAAAATTTGTGTAAATAGGTTATGTGTTGAGCTACTGCAATTTTGTTGATCCAACGTAACAATCCTTATGCATTATCTCAAACAGGGCTACGTAAAGAACTAAATAATTAGAGAAAATTACAACTTGTTACTCTTTCACGATGTGAACCTTTTCTTCTTTTTTTATTTTGTTTTTCCCAAAGCGATTTCAGCTTTTTTCTTTCTTCAATCTAAGTGCAATAAATCAAGTTCATTTACACAATGATAGAACCAATAACCAAAAAGAACAAATAAAATGGAGCATCTGGGAACTTTACAAAAGCAACATTGTTATCTACAGGCATAAACTAGTTCGAACCATCAGGTTGGGTTCCTAAGAGAGTAACCTTGCCAACATGGTTAGGCTCTAAAGTTCATGAAAGCTGTTTGACGCAAAGGAGGGAACAAAAATACGCCTCCCAACTAACAAAGATTTTGCTAATGCAAATAACATCCATATAGCTAAACATGAGTTCCTAACTCAAAATATTAGCTTACAACAACGCCAATTCCATGACCATCTATTTCCCGTCAGTATAATCTCCTAATTCTGAGCACTAGTTTCAACTGTCACTGCTGCCAACCATACTGTTGATTTCGATTATTCATACCTCTACCAGCGGCAGGAACTCCATATTGACTTGCTTGGGAATAGTTAGGAGGACCAACCCCATAACCACCACTTGGGGCTCCTCTTGGACCAGGAGCTGGCATACCACTCCCAGTATATGGTGGAGCCCGCCCTTGGGGTGGATATGGTCCACCACTGTAACCTCCAACTTGACCTCCACGATTCAGGTTATAAGCCCCACTCTGGTTTCCAGGAGGGTATCTGCTTGGACCTCCAGGAGGGCCATGAGCCTTTCCATAGTGGTGGTGACCAGGTCCAGCGGACAATGGGGGCTGCGAATCATTCATTGGATGATTTGGCCCATGCCAGTGTGGAGGAGCTTGCCCAGTATGTTGAACGGGAGGCAGGCGAGCATACTTCTGATTCTGAGGATGCTGTAATTTTTGTCTCTTTGCTAATTCTTCATTTTGCCGCTGCTGCTGCTTCTTTTTCTTTGTTTGGAACTCATGTGATGATTCATACTTAGGCAGGCTATATGATCAAAGATAAGCACAGTTCAACATATCATACAAATACAAAGAGAAGCCTAGAACTACACACTTTTCAGAAGAGATCCAAATGACAACCCTTAAGGGGCATACCCTAGGCCCATCACTTTAGAAAAGGGGACAAGTATTTGGCTACTACAGCTGGTTGAGGCACACATGTGATGAGCAAAAGCTGCTTATATATGCAAATTTATAGAAGCCAAGTGCAAAAGAGAAAGCAAAAAGAAGCAAAATACAAATTTTCATCCTGAGCAACTGGGTTTTTCACCAACTGTGAGGAATTGTTGAGAAATACTTATTTGAATGAATCAAGTGATATAACAAACTCAATGGAAACAAACAGACAATAAAGATGATAAAACACACCTCTTTGGATCACAGGGCAAAGGGTCAACCCAGAAATACTCTGCATCCAGTGCTTGCTTCGCAGTCCACCTCTACATAGGAGACAAGTAGATAAAAAGGAAAATTATAAAAGCACCCAAAATTTTACTACAAAAGATAAGTGGCAGTTTGCTCAATCTCCATTATCAAATTGCAGCTAAGAGGGCCAAAAGCTTGATTTACAGTTAAGTCATGTACCATAGAGTTTGTTGATATACAATTATATTCCTTTCATTAAGCCTCCTGACCATGTGCACTCTGATTAATTTAAAGCTTAAAGTAGTCTTCAACAAATATTCAGCCTATCATTCATTATTTGTTTGAGCCAGCATATATTTGGATCCAGAATTCAAACCAAAGAATGGCAACAAATGAATCACGCTAGCGCAACTGATACATCAAATACTTCAAATTAAAATAAGAACTAAACAAGCAAACCGTCAAATGATTCTTAACCAAAATTAAGACTCCAACATAATTGGTAAATAATATATTTATTGCAACAAGAACAAATGTTTCAAATTCAAGCGATACCTGATTTGGATCAAGGGTTAACAAGTGGTCGAGCAAATCAAGAGCATGGCCATCAAACCTGTAATGCAACATTTGAAAAAAAAAAGGGTAAACAAGATCAAATAGCTTAGCAAAGTTAGTAATCAACCATAACACTTGAGAAACTCATCAATTATTCACTTACTGTCTGTAAATTTCCCTGACACGTCGCTTCATGGTCCTTGTTGGCTTGAAATTATTATACCAAGGATTTTTTGAAACATCAGGCCAGTTGGTCTCTTCAGGTGATCCACAAAGCTCGAATATCTTGTTCAGTTGGTCAGGCTACAATAAATATGAAGAAATTAAATATTATAAACAGAGCATTGTAAAAGAGTTTGTCCATCTTGTCAAATTTTTTTTTTCTGTGATCATTTGATAAAGATGTCTAATGCACTAATTACCACCACAAGACTCACAAATTGATACCTGATTGCACACACAAAAATACGGGGATAACTTTAAAAAATAAAAATGTAAAATATTCTTATAAGTTATATCAAAATTCAAGGTCATCACTTCAAGGGTACATAAGTTTTCCAGTTCTATGATCATGTATCTCTTCAATTCTTTAAAAAACCAGCAAGATTCGACAACATATCAAACTCTCCCTGAACTCACCACATATTGCTACTTCATCACTAGCCACCTCAAACATTTAAACGTCAAAAACCATTCCTAAATAATAACAGCCTCTAATAGGATGTAGAACGATACAATAACTTCTTTTTTTTGGCCAAAAAAAAAAAAAAGATGCAAAACTTTTAGTTCAAAGGCTATGTTAGTAACTACACCATAAAGGATGAAACAAGTTGGTAGCAGATTCCACAGAACTTGGCTCTTGCTATTATACATCCTTGGCACATGTAACCCTCAACCAATTTGTGGTTTTAAAATTTGTGTATTTCCTAAAAATCATTGAGATTTTTAATCCTAATATTATTTCTTTGAATAATATATTGTTAAAATAAAAGCTGAAACAATCCATAGTCAACTGAAAACTAGCCAAAATGTAAGCTCACTCATTCTAAAACTTATAATTAGACTGAGGAAGAATTTGAGGGATGTCTAACCTCATTTCTTCCTTGCAAAATTGGCTTTCCATGCAGAAGTTCAGCAAAAATGCAACCAACAGACCACATGTCAACAGCTGGACCATACTTTGTGGCTCCAAGCAGCAACTCTGGGGGCCTGCTCCAACCATATCAATTTTATGCACTAACTAAACATTGACATACTCTTTGAAAGAAATAATGCTTTAGCAAGTATGAAGTACATGTTTACCTATACCACAACGTAATAACACGATTTGTAAGATTTCCACCATGGTCAGTACAAAAGGATCTTGCAAGCCCAAAGTCTGCTAGCTTCAATTTCCCCTCATTATCTATCAAAAGATTAGAACCTGCAACAATAGGCTTTATTCAGAGATAGCTCCAGTTGCAAAAGATTAACAACCACATCCAGCAAAGGAAACAATAAAACTTGTTTATTAACCTTTGATGTCACGATGAAGCACTTGATTTACATGACAGTAATGGAGCCCAGTCAATAACTGCTTCATATAGCACTGAAGAATAACAGGTAAGAAAAATTACAGGTATTTGATGTTACAGAAAACTCTCCTTTCCCAAATTTAACAACATATAACACCTTTATCTGGGGAACTGTAAATCTCAGCCCAGGTCGATCAGCAAGGCCTGTCAAATCATGATCCATATACTCAAAAACCATATAGATGCCACCCCTGAACTTATTATTATCTGTAACCAACAAAGCACATGTCAGAACTACCACCTACAAATTTAGGTATAAGTAACACTATCAAAATGGCATAGGCACACATAAGTAACACACACAACTAACTAGGATTTCATGCAACAGCTTTTTGTACCTTGATTCCCTCGCTCATCCCGTTCAGGATCTGTAAAAGAGAAACAATATATTCAAGGGCAATGAGAATCAGTATAACTGTTATGAAATTTTGAATTGTAATGCAAAGTAATTCTTGAACCATAGAAACTAAAGTACCTGCAGAAGTTACAATCTCTTTCAGTTTAACAATATTTTCATGGTGAAGCTTCTTCAAAATTTTAATTTCGCGAATTGCTGTAATAGGAAACTGCATAAACAAAGCAAAAATTCCAAACAGATTATTAGAAGATGTGTGAAATAAGTTTGCGCCTCTCTGTCTGTGTGTGTAACACGGTTGCACCAAAATACCCATATATTTCACATAATCCAAATGATTTGTGATGAAATATAATTCTTCATATAATAAATACACATGGTGAATGGACAGAAAATTACGTTGTGATCTCACTATGAATTAGCAAGAAAAATAGAAGAAGAAAAGAATGGAGCTCTCAATCTGTGTGCACTCGTAGTGCAGTATATTTCTGTATCAAAAAGTGATTCTAGTTACATAGCAAAAAGATGGCCTCTAGCCGTTGTAACAGAAAGGAAGGAGAGACTCTGATCTCATCCATACCACTAATCAAATACCCTATAAGGCAATGACACCTGTCAGCTGGACAGCTAATAACTAAACATTCTATTTTACTTAGAGTTAAAATAAATTAGATATTATTAATGTAATAAGCCATCAGTTAAGTGCCTTAATTCCAACAAATTACCCCTTCTTTTTCATTATCCATGCGTATCTTTTTCAACGCAACAATTTCCCCAGTTCTGGATTCCCTGGCCATGAACACTTGACTGCAAAAAACACAAGCAATGCAAAAGGAGAAAAAACTGGATTAATTCATAATTAAGCAAATCCTCATGGTTACTTGAAATTCCATATGTGAAAACATAGTAAATATGTTGCTTCATACTAAACATACTTTGCCAAATCGTTTGACCATAAAAATCCTAAGCCCTAAACATAATTTACCAAAGTGTTTGACCATGAAAACCTATCTTTTTCACAGTTCCCCTTACTCTATCTCTTCGTAGACTGTCATCACTGTTGCTGTCTTTAACATATTCACATTTATAGAAACCATTAAAAATTTGTGAAATTTATGCTTTTACTGATGCACTCCTGGAAGAGAAGAAAGCAAGAAGATAAAAGAACTGCTTATTGAGCTACCATGAAAATGCACATTATTACCAATCCCAACAAGTAAAGATCAAGAATTTAAAGAAGGAGGAAAATAAACACCAGTCTACCTTAAACTGCATTACACCCTTACATCCGATTCATCATACCTAACAATAAACAGAACATGAGATGCAAATCTTTCTGGCCTGGCACCATGTGTCCTCTGTTACATCACTATTTTATATTTAAAGACTCTTCTTCCCCAACACAACAAATTGGTAAATGTCTACCTCATTTTTATGTTTTAAGGATCAGAATTTAACTAATTTTTCTATTTTCCTTCTAATCTTTTCTTTTTGTAATTCTTTTTTCTCACATTCTCATACACATAAATACAGATATAAGTCTTATACTAAAATTAACTTCCATGCTCTCCTTCAATCGAATAAATCATATGAGAATATTATCAGTAAAAGATATGATACATATGCAATTAAACTAAAAGAGAAAAAAATCATTCTCTTATTATATGTATAATTTTTTTTTTAAAAAGGCAAAACCTCCAGCACCAAGAACATCAAATAAATCAAAATACTTTTACAAATATTAACAGAATGGTTGGGAATTTATCAATTTATAAATAAATTCGGTCATTCTTATGAATTATTTATACTTGAATTGCTAATTGAAGTAAACGGGTATTCATCGTTAAGTGCATGTTTTTTCAATTCTTTTGCTTGTTAAAAGAACTAATGCTGAGAGAGACGGACTGACCCATAAGTGCCTTCGCCAATTTGCTCGAGTTTCTCGAAGCAGTCGACGGTTCGAGATCCCCATGATGAAGGTAACTCTTCGGTATTGAGCTGCCCAAGTGCCGCCGAAGCCATCCCCTCCAAAGCAGAAAGAGAAAACGTCTACCAAAGGCTGAGACTGGGCTTGAGAGAGAGAGAGAGAGAGGGACTCGAGTTGTTTTGCTAATAGCTATTTGGGTATTTGGGCATTTAAAACACACACTGACGCGGGCAGACTTTAGGGCTCGCAAAGCGCAAAGCTCGTTTGGGATTTGTGGAATTGGGTGAGGACTCACCGTAGTTTTTAAAAGAAAAATTTGGGGTGTACCGTGTACCCAACAATCTACTTTTCATATATCAAATATAATTTTAACATTTTAAACTATGATAAAATGACTATAAAAGCCATTTGTGTTTTAAAAAATAGTTGAAACTTCTTTCCATACCCAATACTTTATTTTAGCTATGTCTATCTCCCTCTATATGATCTATGTCTGAACATCAGCTTGACTGAGCCTTCGTGTGTCCTTTTTTCCTGACAACTAAACTCTAGAGTAATGTTTGTCTCCATATCATTCAATCAAGGTTGTTTCTAATAGATGAATTATCCTTTCAGAGGCTCTAAACGAGATATGTATGCAAATTATTTTGAATTTTTTACATTTTTTCATGTTCTGCTCACAATAGCTGATTTTCGAATCACAGCGTATTCGGTGATACGTCGCTGAACATGTTGACAAAATTTAGTGGACAATAACCAAATAAAACTAACTTTAATGGATGTTGCCTGCCGTGGAAAAAACATGGAAAAAAATTATTAGAGTGCTATCAACTTTCGGCACCCATCTTCTGCATAATTTGTCAACTTTTGGCGAGGGGGAGCTGTATTGTTTGGAAACATTTGGTTGCCTATCACTAAATATTGGGAGTTGAGTTTGAATTTTTTGTATTTTGTTTTGCATTACAAAAACTTGATTCAACCAACAAAAATCGAAATTAATTTGTCTAGGATTCATAGCTACTATAAAATCAACCAAAACATGTTGAAAAACCATAAATAACTCACATTTTTTCTCTAATTCTATGGGTTTAGCACTGCGTGGTTGGGCGATGGGTTGCGATGGCTACTGGTCTTGGTGTAGCTCCGATGTTTATTAGCTAAGGAAGGTGAACACATGATGAATAACCTTTGAGTTGGATATGGAGAGGTTAGGTAGGGAGAGAAATGGAGAGTTATGAGTTGGGTAATTTTTCATAAGGGTAGTATGGTAATTAGGGTTGGGTAAAATAAGAAAAATGTCAATTCAAAAAAGCAAGTGTTGGATAAAATAAGAAATTGAATAAGAAAAGCAAAATTTTGGATATAAATAAAATTTTCCCTTTTTAAAAGCATACCTACTTTTTAAAGTTATAGTCACCCTCTACGGTTTTTAAAATTTTGGATTAAATAATTATTGATTCAAATTTTTGAAGATTATTAAGTTAAAATGTAACTGATTATGATATTAAGTATAAGTACATTATAATTTTTGTAACTTTGTTAGTGCTTTTTCTGCTTTGTTCTTTCTCTATCGTGTGTAGATGTTCCCGACTCGTGTGGCGTCGTTCGACGAGAGTTGCTGGTGAAACTACTGCAATCGATCTCTCTCTCTCTCTCCTCTTCCTCCATATGCCATTCACTTGCCCTAACTCACGCCCAAACACTTCATGTTGTAGCGACCTTGATCGGTGGGCTCATTGGCGATCTATACTTGCCTTGGAGGAGTTCTTTTAAGGCTCTTCAAACACGCCCAATTCCTACAAGGACTCGTAGCCCCAAAATATCATTAATTTTCTCTCGATCATCTTTTACAAAATGACAAAAAAAATCTCAACCACTAACATACGCTCAAGGGCGAATGCATCCACATTTTTGTTGTTGCGGATATCCAATGTCAAGCGCTCGACATTGGCCACGAGCCCTAGGCGATTGTTATTTTTTTTTAAAATAGGCGAATACTGCATAAAGTGTTCGACATTGTTTTCTGCACCTATTTTCTAGGGTATTCCTTAACGAGGTCACACCATACCCTCATAGGGAGTAAGATGAGGCTTGTAGATGCTACGCCTAATACCTTGAAGTTAAAACATATCATAAAGCCAACAAACCAAGTATCGAGCTCTTAGAAAAGAAGAAAAATACATGGTCAAGCGCTTGGCGCTAAGAACCTGTGAAAAAAAATATGTGGTCATCCATCCTAGAGAATGACTGTATATAAATATAGAACCTTCCCGTTGAGGTATACCTTATTTTAATTATAATAATGTATCACTTATGCAACACACTTCGCATTGTAATTCGAAAATCGAAACTATATATTTTCTAAGTTTTTATATAAAAATCATCATTTTAATAAATTAAATAAATCAAATATCGTTCATATGACTCTAACAAATGTGTAGACAATATTTTTAGACCTCAATTTTATATAATATGGTTTTTGTACCTATAAAATAGATTAAACTGTAATTAAACTCTGAGTCACTTTACAGTTGTTAGATAATTCAGTTAAAAGTTAATAGAATTACTATGATGTATCCAAGTTCGATCATTTTTCTCTAAACTTAAAAAAAAAACAAAAACAAACAACCTGTGAGGCTGTGAGTCACCTCAAAAAAAAAAATCCGTGATTGACGAATTCAGTATTGACGTCAAAATAAGTGGGCCAAGTTATATAAGTCAGGCGAGTCAGATGGTTACTGTCCGAATAGCTTTTCCATTCGAGCTGCACTTCTATCTTCCTCAGAACCTTCCTTCGCTCCTTGCCTTCGAAGAACTATCTTTCCAACCTTCCTTTTATGTCGAACACGCGCAAATTTTCTCACTTTTTCGTGCAGTCGTGATCACACGCCTCCGCTATTTCCCACACTACTTTGTTACCACCCATTTCAGATCAGTGAATTGGATATACTTGTTGGCTATGACTCTGTGAATTATACAGTTTGGTTTTCTGGGATTACAGTGATTACAACCCACAACGAGTTCATGGCGGAGACCAAGCGCTACGGTCTTGGTAATCAATTGGGTCAGTTTGATTTTTTTTTTATTTAATAGAATTTTTCTTTTTCTTTTTGAGATTGACTTATTGTTTTTGTGATTCATTTCTTGTGTTACTTGTCTGTATGATATTTTGATCCAAGTTGAATTCTGATGTTCTTTGTTAGTTTAATTTTGCTCATAAAAATGAGATTCACTGGTAAAATATTCTTGATTTATACTTTTTTTTATTTTTTTTCTGAGATTGGTTTCCGGGTAGTTATTCAACCTCTCTGTTTGGCCATATGTTTGAGGGTGTTAAGCAATACTCATGTGGAGCTTGGTGCCTAGTTTTTTGAATAATTCTTGCCAAAGTAGGTTGAAGAAACCTTCTCTGTCAGTCACACTGATGGAAGGAGTATCATCCAGAAATTGACTAGGAGTAATTAGGCAACCTTGATAGTTGTATAGGAACGACTCAAGTAGTCTCAAAGCTAGAGAGGCAATATTTGGTGAACTCTCTAGCTTTTGGAAACTCTTTATAGCCTTATTATTTGCTTTATTCCTAGCCAGTAGAAGTACTTTGTGGCCTTTTTATAGCCTCTTTGCATTTCAGAGTGACTGCAACCATTATTCTGGACCTCAAGTCTCCTTGGAAGCCTCAGTAGTATTCATTGCTGAACGTATACTTAAGAACAACTTCCTCAATGATCATTAACTTGGGAATGAGCTCCTTATAGCCACTTCTTATCATCCTCATAGCTTGTAGCCACTTATTAAGCCAATCTTGAATCACAGTGGTAATAGCTGGACACTCTCCTTGATCTTCATTTATTCTGGACAATCAATCAACAACCCTCATTGCCAGGACCTCTGTTATAACTGATCTCATAGTCAAATTAGAGAAGCAATGTTAGCCATTTCTGTTGCAACGGGATGGTTGATCCAAAAAATACTTTAAGCTTTGATGGTCATTCTAATTACGGATTGGTTTCTGTATAAGTACAGTTTAGTCATTTCCATTACAAGTTGTTCTTAATTAGTAGTACCTTTAGGTCAGGAAGAGTTCATCTTGTAAATTATCTTTCTCTTTTAGCTTTAAATTTGTCTATAATCATTGACTTTCTTACTTGACTCTCACATAATTTTGTTATGTGGATGAATGAAGCGTTTTAGAATTAAGTTAGTGGTTTGTTTGTCTCATTTCTATGGATATTAATTAATTTTAATATGTTTGGATGCAGATATTGAGCAAATTCTATTAGAAGCTAAACATCGATGGCTACGCCCGGCTGAAATATGTGAAATACTTCGAAATTATAAAAAATTCCGTATTGCTCCAGAGCCTGCAAGTATGCCTCCAGGTATGATTTTTCAGCTGCATTGGATTTGTCGATAATATTTTTATAGAAGCTCCTTCTGCAAGATGACGAAGTATTACTTTATAAAATTTTTTGCTTGGTTTTCTAAATTCATTTCTTTTTTCTCCTGTGGCCTTAGAAAGGGCTTTCCCAAATTTGGGCATTTTTTTTTCCAATTTACTCAAATGTATTCATGGAAGGGATGCTCTTGGTCCCGCCACCTTCCTCACCCTTTCAGAAACGATTGTAGTTAAGCTTGCATTTCAACTGGTATATGTGATGGTAATCCATAAAAATTGTCAACCAACAGGACGGATTATTCTGTAGAAATTGCAGGGTAGTTGCCTCTTGAATGCGCTTTATTTACATGTTTGTCACACTGCTTGACATTGATAAAGTGTGGGACAGGCTTTGTAGTTTTTTATTTTGTAAAAATTAATTTACTATAAGTCTAGAACATTCTAAAGCACACCTTTTTAAAGTTTTATTTTGCTTTGTGCATCATTCTCCAAATATTTGTTTTGGGATGTATATAGAAACTTCTCTTCCTAAGGTTTTGACTAGTGATTATGTTATTAAGAGGAGGAAAGTTTTGTCAGTTAGTGTTTGTCAAGAAGCAATTGAGTAACCTTCTCTTTTTACATTGACCTCTGACATACGAGTTGTGGTGTTTTATGTTGTTTTTTGTTTGATTTATATTGGGTGTTACTAGAATTGATTTTTGAACATATAGGTCAACATTTGCATTTTCAGGTCATATATAATAACATTACATGAAGTTCTAAGTGCATTTACTTTGCATATATCAATGCAAGTTTTAAATTCTATGAGATGTATGCTGAAATGTGTATGCACCTTGTTTTGATTGTATTGTTTTTTATTTTATATAGGTATATATGAAAAACTACTTTGGCTTGACACACATCATTTTTTTTAGGTGGATCACTTTTTCTTTTTGATCGGAAGGTGCTGAGATATTTCAGAAAAGATGGTCATAACTGGAGGAAGAAAAAAGACGGAAAGACAGTGAAGGAAGCACATGAGAGGCTCAAGGTAAGGATCAAAGGTTATGTTATAGGTTTTACATACCACAGATGGATATATTATAACAAATTTGAGTGTCAAATTTGATTGAAACATATTTAACCATGCCGCTATGTTCTGGTAACTTTATCCTCTCTAACATTATATTCCATGAGCTAAGAAATTTGACATAAATGGAATTATGTCACTTTATCCTCTGGGAATTATGCTGCAGAGATTCCTCGAAGCAGCTAAAAGGGGTTATATAAGGTTTTTTTAAGAGCATTCTTGGTGGTCTTTTCATTCTTCCTTTTTTCTTTTTCTTTATTTTTTCTTTCCTTTTTCTTCTTTTCTGTGTGTATAGATGTGCATGCTCTGCACATGGATGGAGGAGCTTGATTTTCTGAAGTTTTTTGTAGCTTTAATCAAGAGTTTTTTTGTTGGAAAACTCCTTTGTTTTCTAATTAAGTTGATTGAATAATAATTATACATTCTTTCAGGCTGGAAGTGTTGATGTGTTGCATTGCTACTATGCCCATGGGGAAGATAATGAAAATTTCCAAAGACGAAGTTATTGGATGCTCGAAGAGTGAGTTTGTGTTTTTTAAAAGCTTGTATGCAATGCATCGATTAAGATTTATTTTTTCGGGTCTTGCGGTGTGAAATGCTCTCTCTCTCTCTGGGTGTGTTCACATGTGCAAGCTTGCACACGCAACACACCTACGACTGCCTGCTCATTTTGAACATGTGCCTTATAAAAATAATTATTCAAATTTTTGTATCCATGTCTTACTTACTTGATCACTACTGCAGGGATCTCTCGCACATAGTTCTCGTCCACTACCGGGAAGTAAAGGTTATGTTTTATCCTATCATTTCATTTGTATATTACCATTTTCAAATCTCCATTTGGATTGAAAATATCATAGGAATTATTCTTATGCCAATCCATTGTATTACTAATCCTAATTCCATGATTTGTAATTTTTTAGTGTGAACCCCTTGACTGATAGAAAATAGATGAAGGGAAGAGAAAAGTGTGAGGATACATTAATAAAAAGGAGTCAAGTAACTTTTCATTTTTTTTCTTTGAAATTTTGAAGTGGTTGGTTCTTCCTCTACAATATGGGGTGATTTTATGGAAATTGAATTGTGTGTGTGTCTATATGTATCTATATACAGGATTAGTAAATTTCAAAGGATTTTATCATTTGAACCACTAAAAAATTTGTTCAACCGATTATCTCTGGCTGACTAATTCAAGGTGCAGCTCTACCGACTCCATTGTAAAGAAAATTTAGTTGTCAATGATCAGAAACTTGATTTGTGAATAATCTTTGAATTTTTAAAGTAGATATTAGATGTGGCAAGGCCAACGCCCTGAATTCAACAATTATACTCTGCTAAGTGCATGAGCTTGATGATGAGTGTGAATATCTTATTCATGGATTCAGTTCTTATGGCTCATGCTATCTGGTGTTTGACAATAGGGTTCATGTTCATTTCTTGTTGTCATTTTTGTGATACAGGCCTTCATGACATTACAAATTAATTTAAATATAGGAGCTTCATAATTAACTTATCATGTTAACTTTTTACTTTCCTTATGGATATCCATGTTCTGTGTATTCACATTTGTTTTTATAACTTGATCAGGGCAATAGGACAAATTTTAATCATATTAAAGAGACTGAAGAAGCTTTTCCTTATTCCCACAAAACTGAAGAAACTGCACCTAATTCTGAGATGGACAATTCTGTTTCTTCTAGTTTCAATCCAAATAATTTTCAAATACGAACAGCTACACCCAATTCTGAGATAGAAAATTCTGTTTCTTCTAGTTTCAATCCAAATAATTTCCAAATGCGTTCACAAGCTACAGACACAACAAGCTTGAATAGTGCTCAGGCATCAGAATATGAAGATGCTGAATCAGGTGTTTTGCATTTGGCAATTCCTTTTGAATAGTTTGTCATCAATTTCTTTTCTTTTATAAATATATTGGGAAGATTTGTTACACTAAACTCTTTGATTGCTCCCCTTGATTATCATTTTCCAGCTTTATCTTCTATTTTTCTTGGATTTATCATTATTCTGACTTAACAAGATATATGATTCAGCGTATAATCACCAAGCAAGTTCTCGGTTCCACCCTTTTCTTGAATTACAACAGCCTATGGCTGATAAGATCAATGCGGGATTCTCTGATGCGTTCTATCCCATGTCGTTTTCAAGTAAACTTGTTTCCTTATATTTTTCTAAATCTATGTTGTCTTTCTCAGTACATGAGTGCTTTTAAATAGATAATATTTGTTGAATTATGTGGCATACCAACCTCATGGTAAAATTATTGGTAACAGATGATTATCAAGAAAAATTGTCGGCCATTCCTGGGGTGGATTTTAGCTCACTTACTCAAGCATATAAGAGTGAAGATGGTAATGATGCTGGAGTGACCTATGAGCCCAGGAAAAATCTTGACTTCCCATTATGGGAGAAGGCCTTGGAAAATAGTGCTACTGGCATTCAATCTTTGCCTTTTCAGCCATCATTTTCAGCAACAAGTTCTGATGCAATGGGAATCATCTCTAAGCAAGAAAATGAGACAGCCCACCTTTTCGCAGACAGTGTTGATAAAAAGCTGGTGTATGGGAGTAAACCAAAGGTCCAACAAGTTTGGCAGGTAAAGAGCAGTTTATATTACACATTTAGTGCTGCTGGCATCAAATATGTTAATTCTAGGGCCATGAAATTACAAAATCTTGTGTGATAATTTTCAAGATGCTAGATACTTATGGGAATCTGGTGTTCCATTTACAAGTGGATTCTGGGGGATCATGGATGTAGTATGGTTATGGAATCTGGTGTATATGACTTCCCCACAAAATATGTTTTTCCCAACAGTAGTTACGTAATCTTAGAATTCAGTTACAGTGACAATTTTAAAAGTCATGGAAGCTAGTTATACTGAATCTGGTTATGGGTAATCTAATTTTTCAAACTGTCAAACCTAAGCAACGAGTTCAACAAATATATATATATATATTTTCCAACTGTTTCCAATGGTTCTAACTTCTAACAATTTTTGAGATATTAGTTGCATTTGTTTTTCTTAAACTGTTTCTGATATTGCTGGATTCTAGAACATGTTATGATAAAATTTATTTTGATGAAAATGATCAAAGTAATTTATGTATGGATAAGTTTGGGGACTTTGATGGTACTTCTGCATAAATTATCACCATATATAGGTTATCTGGTCATCCTTTCCGTTTGTAAGTCATTTAATCATGCGTGGCTCTACATAGTTGAAGTCTTCAACATGCCCATCTTTTGAATTGGAAAACTTTTTGGTGGTGCTTATTGTTGCCGTTGATAATTTATATAAATTACATATTTTTTTACTGGAATTTAAATAGTTTAATTACTAATTTATATGAATTTCCTATAATTTTCCATTAAGCATACTCAGAATACCATGGTTTAGGGGAGTGTTATTTGGGTTCCTCTACATCACTCCAGCACTCCTGCTGGAGGTTTATTTGCGCTCCCATTTATGGGTTGTTTTTTTATCTTCATATTAATCTATTTGTGTTCACGATTTTGTTTGACTTGCCAGCAGACTGCAGAAGGCAACTCGTCATGCTCATCCAACTGGCCTATGGATCGGAACTTGCATTCAAATACAGGATATGATGTCACTACTAGGGTCCATGAAGGAAACGATGCTGCTGATTTACTCAATTCTCTGGGGCCTTACCATATGGATTCTGACAAACAAAATAATTATTTTTTGCAAAATGACCTTCAAATACAGCTTGCAAACACTGAGCATGAATATTATCCAAAGTCCATTTCAAAGAGAAATGAGACTATTGAGGCAAAATCCCATCACACTTCTGCTATGAAGCCTTTGTTGGATGGCTCATACACTGAAGGTTTGAAGAAGCTTGACAGTTTCAACCGATGGATGAGTAAAGAACTTGGAGACGTGGATGAGCTACAAATGCAGTCCAGTTCTGGGGCCTACTGGGATACTGTTGAAAGTGAGAATGGAGTTGATGAGTCCAGTGTTCCCCTGCAAGTACGCTTGGATAGCTACATGCTCGGGCCTTCTCTTTCCCAGGACCAGCTCTTTAGCATTATTGATTTCTCACCAAACTGGGCATATGAAAACTCCAAAATCAAGGTATCTATTATTTATCTTCTATATGCCCTGCTATTATATCATCTAAATCTTTGAATGGTTATCTGATCTCGGGAAACAATGGAGTGATTTAAAGAGTGTTGTACTTTAAGTCAGATTTATATTCTTGTTTCTCAAGTACTGTGACATTTTCTCATGTATTCCTCATTTTATACAGGTTTTGATCACAGGAAGATTCTTGAAGAGTCAACAAGCCGAAAGTTGTAAGTGGTCATGTATGTTTGGGGAAGTTGAAGTTCCTGCGGAGCTTATAGCAGATGGGGTTCTTCGTTGTTATACACCTGCACATAAGCCTGGGAGGGTTCCTTTCTATGTGACATGTTCCAATAGACTAGCGTGTAGTGAAGTGAGGGAATTTGAATACCGAGTCACCCAAGTTCAAGATGTTGATGCTAAAGATGATTACAGTGGCTGCACAAATGAAATACTTAATATGCGCTTTGGAAAATTATTGTCTCTAAGCGCTACTTCTTCAAATGTTGATCCCTGCAGTGTAGCAGAGAATTCTGAGTTGAGCAGTAAAATTGGTTCATTGCTGAAAAATGACAATGATGAATGGGACAGGATGCTAAAACTTACATCAGACGAGGACTTCTCCATGGAGAGAGTAGAGGAACAGTTGCTTCAACAGCTACTTAAAGAGAAGTTGCATTTATGGCTCTTGCAGAAGCTGGCTGTTGGTGGAAAGGGCCCTAGTGTACTAGATGAGGGTGGCCAAGGTGTGTTACATTTTGGAGCTGCTCTTGGCTATGATTGGGTCTTACTACCCACAATAACTGCTGGAGTCAGCGTCAATTTCCGTGATGTGAATGGATGGACCGCACTTCATTGGGCAGCTTTTTGTGGCAGGTGAGCACCTAAAAAAAATTCTTTCTTGTTTTTGATGTTTAGTTGTGGTGTGTACTCATTTCTGTATTTTTCTCTATTATCCTTCTTCCAGCATGCATGACAAAATTTCATAGCCTACTGCTTTACAATAAACTGTAACATCTTTTTGATAAATAAACTGTAACAGTTTACTACATGCATGACAAAATTTCATAGCCTACTGCTTTACAATAAACTGTTACATCTTTTTGATAAATAAACTGTAACAGTTTACTGACTTAAAAAAAGAAAAAGATTAATGAGTGAAAAAGAAAAGAAAAAGAAAGAACATGTAAAGCTATTGTAGGAAGAAGAGGCCCAATGAGGCTATTAAAAGTATAGTAAACTATGCAGTAAATACCCCAAGGGAGAAGAGGGGAAGGTTTTTTCAGAAGAAAACTATCCTTTTTCATGAAAGCCTTAGCCATAGATCAAGAGAATGCATTAATTTGTATCTGGTTCCAATCGTTATTCCATAATTGCTCTAATAGGGCAGCTCTCAGAATCTTTCATTAGATCTTCATTCTTGTTTAGTTTTGTCTAATTTTCTCCTTTTTTGTTTCTTTTCTTTTAAAAATAATATCAGAGAGCGCACAGTTGTTTCTCTCATCTCTCTTGGCGCAGCTCCCGGAGCATTAACAGACCCAAGTACCAAATCTCCTACAGGAAAAACACCTGCGGACCTAGCATCTGCACAGGGACACAAAGGAATTGCTGGCTATCTTGCAGAATCTGCTTTGAGTGCCCACCTTTCATCTCTTAATTTGGATATCAAGGAAGGCAATTCTGCAGAGATTTCGGGAGCAACAGCAGTACAGACGGTTTCAGAACGAATTGCATCTCCTATCAGGGATGGGGACTTAACAGATGGGATATCCCTGAGGGATTCTTTAACAGCTGTCTGTAATGCTACCCAAGCTGCTGCTCGTATTCATCAAGTGTTCAGGGTACAATCTTTCCAAAGGAAGCAGTTGAAAGAGTATGGTGGCGATAAATTTGGAATTTCAGATGAACGTGCACTATCACTTATTGCAGTTAAGTCACAGAAGCCAGGGAAACGTGATGAGCATGTGGATGCTGCTGCAGTACGAATACAAAATAAGTTCCGTAGTTGGAAGGGTAGAAAAGAATTTTTGATAATCCGGCAAAGGATTGTCAAAATTCAGGTACATTTTCATGATTCTCTCGTTAATAAGATTTTTGCTGCTGTTCCATTTTTCAGGCATTTTATCTTCCCTAAATTTTTCCGTAAGCATTGTTCCTTACTCAAACCCTTTCTTCAATTTTAACTTCCACCTTGCTTGATAAAGGCCCATGTCAGAGGCCACCAGGTGAGGAAAAGCTTTAGAAAGATAGTCTGGTCCGTAGGAATTGTAGAGAAGGTTATTTTGCGTTGGAGACGAAAAGGAAGTGGTTTGCGTGGGTTCAAGCCAGAACAACTTACTGAGGGACCCAGCATGCAAGTTTCATCCTCAAAGGATGATGACGATGATATACTGAAAGAAGGAAGGAAGCAAACTGAGGAAAGGTTGCAAAAGGCGCTTGCTAGGGTGAAGTCCATGGTTCAATATCCTGAAGCAAGAGATCAATACCGTCGTCTGCTAAATGTTGTTACTGAGATTCAGGAAACCAAGGTAAAGAAGAGCCTCTTCTCTTCCCTGCTCTTAGGCGTATAAAACATTTATTTTTGAGCTGGTGGTTTGTGTCCTTGGAAACGTGATACACTGATGGGTACGGATAAACACTTTTAGGTAGTGTTAGTTTCACGATTTCCATTGTGAGGGAATGAGAGGCGTGCTCATTCCAGTGCTTGGAAATGGCATTATCAGGAAGGGGGTAGTTGTTATCACTTATTGTAACGTTAAAAATAGGGAATGAGAGTGAGAAACTCACCTTGTCCTTTGGAAATGCAAAACCCCAATTTTGTGGGTTTTGGATATTCATGGGAATGGGATACACACCCTTCCTTTCTCATGCTTGCACTTACCCAACATAGAAAAAAAATCTTACCTGTTCCAGAGTGATAGTTAATATAAGGCCATTAGGCATAGCTTAGCATTTTCCCATGGCTTTACTTCTGCTTGGTTCTCATTCATAGAGTGGACGACCCAATGTGAATGTTTTATGTTGAGTTATAACCAAAGAATATATAATTAGAATGTCTTAATGACCACTGTTTTTTATTTTTTATTTATATATGTAAGGGAATGATGAAGCTATAAATAAATGAAATATATACATGTCTTTTTATAATATTTAGTTATAATACTTTGCTCCCTTATTTTTATAACGCAAAAACTCAATACAATTGTGCAACTGTAAATATGCAGTTGACATCAGGCTTAGGATATTTTACTTAATTGGTCTGGTTTAATGAACTCTCTGATTTCACTGGCGTTGCAGGTGGTGTATGATAGTGTTCTGAATAGTGCAGAAGGGAGTGCTGATATTGATGATGACCTCATAGATATTGAAGCATTGTTGGATGAAGACATTTTCATGCCTACAGCAGCTTCAGAGTGACCTCTGGTTCACCCTATTCTCTTGTAAATTCCGTTGTGCAATGTTCTTTTTGGTATGACATCAGTTGACTAGATCAGTTTTACTAGATTAGTATCAGTACATGCATTGACATTTAAGAAAAATTCTCGTGTAATATACCTGCCAATTATTTTAACCATCTGTTTGAAAGCATGTTGGCGTAATGCTGTTGTATGTACGTGTTCAAAAAAAGGGGTGCTTAAAGAGCTTCTTGCACTTTTTGATAGAGCTCCTCCAACCCCATCTCACCAAAACATGTCTTTTTGGTCAAGTATTGTTCTTTCAGATTGAGTGCAATTAAAGTTTTCATAATGGTCTCCTCTTTTTTGGAGTATGGCAAGGAACTTTTGGGGAGAGCAAGCAGCACTGCTTTGACCAAAGTTTTGTTGTATTTAGAGTGTCGATTTTTGGACCCAAAAATTTTATTTTAGCTCCAGCATTTGAATGAAAATACAATTTTCAATTCTTCCCTGATGCTATTTGACCATAAAGGACATAATTCAATAAAAATAAATAAAACAACTCACTTAAAAAAATGACATTTGGTATTTTCTAAACAGTGAAATTCCAGAGCTGAACACGTACGTAGGATTGGGCGCTATACTTAAAAAGAAAAACAAATGATGGCGTAACTAAATAATAGTCATCAACAATGTTTCAAATTAGGTAAATAGTCATTTTGGTCCTTAAACTATTACACTTATATTGGTTTAACCTTTTTCGTCTTAGAGGAGTCAAAATCACCCATGATGAAAGATATATTGTAGGGATCTAGGTAGATTTGTATCGTATTTTCCCAATGACTAAAATAGAACCATCAAGCAAATCTTTGATGAACACACTCTCATGGATGGTCATAGTAGGGAGGGAAGACTTAACCTCTTTCGTCTTAGATAAGTCAGAATCACCTATGATGAAAGATATTTTGTAGGGATCTAAGTAGATAGATATGTAGATATATAGGTATGTAGATGTGTAGGTATGTAGGTATGTAGAAGTAAATGACATTTTAGTTGGGAAAACAACGAATAACCAAAGAAATATGTGGAAGCAAACCTATACCATACTAAAATAAAACAAGAGTTTTGAGATAATAATTTCTGAATAATATTTTTCTCTCTTAGAGAGGTATATATGAGTGAACATTACAAAATCTTATTGGGTTATAAAACATAATACAAACCCTATTGGGCTAAGATTACAGCTAATAATAAAACCCTTAATTACAAATTAACTCTTTTAACATTTTTTTCGTACTTCATTTGTTTAGTTATTTATATAAATATTTTCATTGATTCACGTTGGCTCTTGGTGTTTTATTATTATTTTTTTGTTACTTTAGTTTTACCCATAAAAATGACAGTTACTGGTAATTAATCACATTTATTTCTTCTTAATTTTTAACTTGCATACTTATATTGACGTCTGTGATATAATTGAATGCAGATTTAGCAAATACTCGTAGCAGCAGGAGATCGATGGCTACGCCCGGCTGAAATTTGTGAAATTCTTCAAAATCATGAAAGACTAATTATTAGTCAGAGATGCCAAAAAGTATTGACTTTTCACCTACGTACAGTAAGCATATAATGAGACTTAAGTCAATTTCAAAGAGAAATGAGCTTGTAATTGACAAATCGTGACTAACAAAGTTTAAATAGATGATTCCAAATTATTATACTTTTGTATTTTGTGAGGTTTGTTTATTTTTCATATGTATATGGATTTTTTTAAAAAAAATAAAGGGAATTGAATAAATATTATTTTATAAGATTTTGGATTAAAATTGAGGCTAACAATTTTAATGTTGACTTATTAAAAAGTGGGTCACGTTGTTTATCAATCTCCATGTTGGCTGTTTTGCGCAAGGGGGCCTTTATTTGGCTTTAAAGTTTAAACCAAACCCCACACAAAAGGCTATAATTCCAAAACGAATTGCATGTTCTGTTTAGGGATTGGGGATATTATATAATGGACGGGCTGTCCCTGAGGGAATTCCTTAGCTGATGTCTTCTTCAACTCAATTCAGGAGATTTGTGTTCTTGTTCGATTTTTACGTCATTTTATCTTCCACAAGTATTGTTCCTTACTCAAAACACATTCTGGAAAACACCAATAACACCATATTAGCTACTTTTTTCTTTTATATATACAAAAGAACTGGCAGTGACAACCACACCAACAGCCAACACCCATCAATTCCAGGCATGTCATCATGAGTCCAAGTAAATACATCCCTGTATTTTTTGAGGGAAGCCTCCAGTTCATATTTGCAATTCAAAAGAGATCTCCTTCCCTATCCTGACTATTTTGGATAGATCTTCAGGGAACACACTTATAATATAATTTTGTTTCACAATTTCTGCTCCTATGCGAACCTCTTCTTGAGGAGCCTCAACCTTCTCGACTTTGGGAATTGCTATACGCTTTCCTTTATCCCTCTCTTGAACTCGTAGTGCATTTCCATAGCACTCTCGTGACTGTAGTTGATCTCCTCGAACTACTTCTACTCCAGCGGGTGTTGGGAATTTGATGTAGAAATTAATTAAGCTTGTAAACATAAAACACACATACCAGTATTCACCATACTCAAATCCATCACCAAGGCTTAAACCAATGATCTTCCTTGCACTTGCAGACCTTAAACACTTACCACCAGATGGGGAGCAGTTCTTTACGTGTGTTCTGTGTGCAAGGGGATCAAGGCTTTATATAGTATCTGTCCTACAGAGTCTGTCCCATTATTGGACTTTGTAGGAATGCCTTACAAGTCTAAAACTCCAGTTCACTCTCCTATAGAAATAAGGAATCCCTTTAGCCTAAGTAAACCATAACACCAGTCCTTATAGGCCTCCAGATATAAACCAAATAGAATTCCTAATCCTTCACTTAAAGCTGCATCATTTTCCTTATGTAACTATGAGACTAATAATGCATGGAGTAGTAATACGACTCCAACATTTGATAGCCCAGCAATATATCGAAGTACTAGCCCATAAGGCATTCATGTTAGGTCGCCCCAAGATCACATTATATGCAGTTGGTACATCGACAATTGTGAAATCTGCCATGATTGTTTGCATTCTTGGCTCTTGTCCGAGGGTTAGAGGCAAGGTTATCGTACCCATAGAATAGCTTTATCTCCTGCAAAACTTCGCAAAGTTGTAGCTGAAGGTTTTATCCTTTCCATGGGAACCTTCATTTTTTCCAGAGTCTCCCAATAGATAACATCTGCCAAACTCCTGAGATCTACAAATACCCTTCGTACAATCTTATTCGCAATCAAGGCTATTATCCCCAATGCATCATTATGCAGAAAATGTAACCCCTGTAGGTCTTACTCTCCGAAGATCACATGCTCTAACTTCTGTTGTCGTATAGACATCAATTCCCATTCCTGTGGCTCAGTTCGAGCCTTCATCATATAATTTTCCTGCCATTTTCTGATTCTCCTCCATTACCTAGCCTACCATGGATGAAGTGGATTACTTCACCTTCCGACCTCTGTTGGAGAAGGAGAGCTTACAATATTGCTGGTTGGTTCCTACGATTTCCTCGGGGTTGATCCACTATATATTGTCGAATTCGTACTCGGTGAATGAGCCCTTTGATCTGCTTTTTAAGTTCAAAATAGTCTTCAGTGTTGTGACCATAATGACGGTAAAACCTGCAATACTTGTCTCAAGGCCTCTTAGTTAGGTTGGTTGACATTTTCTTAGGCCTCAACAACATTTGACTATCGATGATCTCCATGATGATCTATTCTTGTGGTATGCGAAGAAGGGTATATGAGTCATCACGACTAACCAACCCTTTTGGGCGATTGTTTCCAATGCCTAAAAGGCCTCTTTTTTCACCCCGTTTTGATTCCTCCTCCGTTCTTTTTCTTTTATCTTGTCCTCCAAACGTTGAGGTTTTATTGCTCGAACTCGCCACCTTTGTATTTGCTTTCTGGATCTTCAAATGATCATTTGCATTCATATGTTTCTCTGCTTGTTCTAAAAGTTCTTACACACTTGTTGGTTCATTTTTTCCCAAAGAGTAAGTAAATTGCATTGGTTGCAATCCATTCATCAACACTTGAATTGTGGATTCCTTATGAACTCCTTCTAGTTCTAGAGCCTTAACATTGGAACTTTGAAGAAACATTCGCAAAGATTCATTTTCTCCTGCTTAATTGACATGAGGTGGCTTGAACCTTGCTTTGTTTTCTTACTTCTAATGAATTGAGCCTTGAAAGCCTCGACTAATTGATCAAAACTTGCTATGCTTCCAGGGTTAAGTTTACTAAACCAAACTCGTACTCTTCCCTTCAAAGTTGTCACAAATGCACATCACATTATGGCATTGGGTACCAAGTAGAGCCTCATTTATGATTGGAAGGTCTCCAAATGATCTTTTGGGTCACTGTCCATCATATAACTCCAAAGTTGTTAGTTTCAACCAGGCTGACATTAGGTATATGCCTGGATTTCCACCGCCAAAAGGCTTCTCCGATCGATGTCATATAACTGCAAATGTGGGTGATCCACAGAATCTACTTCGACATTTCCTTCCTCCTCTCGTCGTTGATTATGTGAAGGATCACTCCTCTCTATGACTATTTACCATCAATAAATTTATTCGTTCCTACAAACGGCGCCAACTGATGTGGCTCGAGTTTCCGATCCAAAATGATGGTGGTTGCTTTGAATTAAACTTGAATCTTCTCCTTATATGAACGACTACAAAATAACCCTAAAGACTCATTAGGATTTTTTCCTCAATGAGGCTTCGATGCTTAAGTCAGTTAAACTCATTTTCTGCATTTGATTATGGAGTTTTATTTAAAATAGTGCGTACCTCTCTTGGAGCCTTACTCCTTCTTTTATACCTTTAATTCACTAGTTATTTCCCCTTTTTTAGAGGGAAATTCATTCAGTTATTCACCCAAGTTTGAATTCAAAGTTTTATGCAGTAAAACCTAAATCAATCGTAAGGCTTCAACTGCTGAACCTCTAATTAACACAAGAATTTAAGGACTGATATTTAACCCAAGTGGTTTTGGGCCTCCTCTTTTAATATTAACTGAGTTTGGGCTTTACTTCAACTAGAGATCTTTGATTAATAGTATATTAGCTATTTATGGCCCATCATGGTTTATGAAGTTTAAGTTGCTGTAAAAAGGTAGGTGAGTAAGGAGGGGTGGGTAGAGTTTATTTATTTCTTTTTTAAAAAAAAATTCCTTAAAAGTCATTTTACAAAAGAATACATTTGTCATTGTCTTTTTTATTAAAACATGGGTCAAAAAACAACAATACTATACTTATCATATTTTTATATCATAATTTTATACCATCTTATGTGACAATCTACATGGCATTCATACATTGGACACTAAAAAAATAAAAATAAAAATCTTAAAAATAAGTAAATACCCTATCAGTACAATAATGACACGTAAGATGGTATAACAAAAATAGTATAAAAATATAGTAAGAATAATGTTATTGGTCAAAAAATAAGACAGAGGAATAAAAATATAACCAGTCTAGCACTGGATTACTCGGCCGGAACAATGCTTCAAATAATTCCATAAACAAACGAAAAATAAACCGGTGCGGTATTTTGCTGTATGAAGTTGCCAGGTGGTGCATGATAAGTAGATAAAATTCCGAGTAGCGAAACTTTAGGAGATGTATAAAATATACTGCATGGGTTGGCGCGCTTACTTACATATGAAATGCAGGGGTACAAAATATGGTTCAAAAAGAAAATGAATATGGACAGGCCAAAGCATTTTCTTTTGCATATATCACCAATATTATATTTCTCTCGGTCCTGGTTGGAGGTGTTACTCAAACCCTCTTTCACAATAACATATACTTTTATATTTTCATTTTAAATATATAAAAAATTAAGTTTTCCGACTAGGACTGAGAGCAACATTATTCATATATATATTTGTTTAAGTTACAGTAATCAAACAATGCTGCATGGATAAAATAAAAAT
>QANT01008596.1:0-10041 GCA_003254885.1 Purshia tridentata
TGCTCGGGGTCCCACCAATTTCTGACCCTTGGATTGCCGGTTAATTTCAGTCCATATACTTTCACCTAGGTACACAAATATATTGAAAATTTACTTATTATTTTGATCAAATCCGTAATTTTTAGATATTGTACTGATTCAAGCTGTAATTTTATAGTTGTGGATATCGATTCAATCCTATCCGTAATTTGTAGATCGAATATAGATATCAATATTAAAAACCACGGATATATCCGATCTGATCCGTAAATTATATATATTAAATTTTTATATAATATATATGTTTGTATGTATTTAATTCCTATTATAAAGTAAATCAAAGCCCCTATTATAATTTATAAACTATTTATGTTGTTATATAGTTTAAGTTTACAGTATTTTAAATTAGTTTGACAATAAAATCTATTATACAAATTATAAATACATATAGTATATAGTTTAGGAATACTAGAAAGTAAAAACTTATTATGTTTAAGGTTTGCCTTAATTTCTGAAATTCATGTTGTGTAATATTTAAATTAATTTGAGGGATGATTTTTATGTTGTGTAATTTCTAAATAATTTTTATGCTATTATTTGAATATTATTTATTATCCGAACTGATCCGATCTAATTTTGTGAATATCTAAACTTATGAATATCTAAATTTATGAATTAAATATAAATATAAAAATTACTATACTGCAAATTTCATTGCGACATGCTCAAAGAGTTATCTGAGATTCTGAAGTGCCTGTTTGGCTTCAGACTCAGTTAGTCCAAGACTTTATTCCTTCCTTTTAGTTTCAATAATAATTATCATTCAATCAAAAAAAAAGGAGTACTTTTGAAAAACAGTGTGACCTCGAGGGTTATACCGACTTGTTGTGACCCCAGTCTTGCCCGAAATAAAATGCTCAGTCAATTTGATGGACTGTAATTTCCCATCAAGGCTCAACTCTCAAGAGTGCTTTTTCCTTTTTGGATTCAAATTGATTGCTTTGGATTTAGATGGAGACGTTTCCCTTGACCATTAACATCAAGTACATACCGGACTCATATTTTTGGGAAAAAAAAAAAATCAGTACGAATTTTAACATACCAACACATATAAGACACAATTTTATCCTTTAAATTCTGACTAATTTACTGTTTTTATATTAGGTATCCATTTCGTAAACCATTAGATCGTTCTGTTTGTATGCTTGGATTAGAACTAATGAAAGTAATAAGATATTTACCCTATTTTTGGCTTTTTGAGTTTATTTAATTTAAACATACCAACACATATAAGACACAATTTTATCCTATAAATTCTGACTAATTTACTGAGGTATCCATTTCGTAAACCATTAGATCGTTCTGTTTGTATGCTTGCATTAGAACTAATGAAAGTAATAAGATATTTACCCTATTTTTGGCTTTTTGAGTTTATTTAATTTATAATTTGAATTGATCATATTTAAAGTTCTTACAAATTTCATGTTAGCTAAAAATCAATTACCTTAAAAAATAATTAATAATAATATAAGTTATAAGAGTGGCTATGATGCAGACGTCCACATCTTATGTTGACAATTTGGACAACCTCAAAATATTATATCCCATAAAAGGAAATGATTAAAGTTGTCAATCTAATACAAAATATTTATGTACCTCCGCATGGTATGTCGTATCATGGTCTAAACAAGCCATGCCATTCCATGGGCTATGCCCAAGCAATTCATATCATGTTATGTTATAAATTTTATAACCGTTGGATCCATTCATATACTAGTGAGGATATATATTTATACTGTAGAAGGTCTACCAAAAGAATGTAAACCATTTTTACTCCAAAAGAAGGAAATTAACCATGCGGCCGGGTGCCAAAAATAAATGAAGGATGTTAAAGTCAGTGACAAAGTGGTAATGTGCAGGGTCTGGTTGGAGGCCAACACGTGCATCACTGACATGGTTACAGTGTTTCATTCGTGGCAAGAACTATCCATGTGGACACGCACGTGTGTGTAAACTAAAAGTACTGAAGAGCTAGAAGAGCTAGGCGCCAGCAAACCCTACATTTTTCCCCATTTTAGGTTATCTTCTTCAACCACTTGTCAGTTGCTCCCATAATTCATTTCATTGGTAAAATGGCATCAACTTCATTTGTATCCATGTCATCGGATCTTCATCATATAATTGGCCAATCCTATATATATATATATCTTGAGAGAGTAAATTTGGCATAAGTGTGAATTTAGCTTCTGATCGATATGATACAATAATTGTGATATTTGAATGATATTAGAGAATATAGTTTTCATCGTTAAATGATAAATGTATAATATTCAATGTCTGTTCTAAAGAACAATTACAAATAAATTTAAATGCTTTAATCTCGATTAAGCTTAACACATAGTTTTTAGTTTCTTTGTGTTCATCTCTTATCACTCTTAGTGTATCATAGGGAGGGTAAAATCAGTTGTTCTTTCATATTTTCCTTAAGATGAGAATATTTGGACTACTCGATAAAATGGCAATTGAGATGAGCGGCTTATAGTATTATAAACTTTTGAATTGTACAGGTTTACTTTTTCATAAAATTGTGAATGACTACATGTATAATGCATTTGTATTTGTTTTATTATATGTTATATGATTTCTAAATCATAAACCAAGCCTATGGATGAAATGCAATCTTATATATGGGTTAAATACCTACCATTGTAGGTGAGTTTAATCGCAGTGTTGGGTGAGTCACATAATGTAGGATATGGGACCTCCTGCCTTCATAAATGGGAGGAAATTAAATGGAAGCAAGATGAGAAATGTGGTGGGGTAAAGGCTTGTCAACAGACATAATTGATATGTAGCTAGCTACATATCCATGATAAGATGTGCTTCTTACATTATTATTTTTACAATTATGCATAGTATATGATATGATTTGATGTTTTTCTTATGCAATTATGAGTCTTGCAAAGCATTAGGTGATTCCCAACTAACCTTTGTCCTCTCCCATTTCAGAAACATCATGCTGTTTTGTGATTGTTTGAGGAAAAGGTGTTGCACTTGTTACATGTTTGAAAGATCACTCCTCCACCACCCATAGAAAACTAGGACTGTAAATGAGCCAACTCCATAAGCTTATGAAGCCAATTTATCTGACTCCTGTGTAGAAAAAATTCCAATTTTCTGACTGACTTAGTTGTCGGAAGGTCCTTTGTTGATATTCTAAAAACTTGAAAATATTTTTCTTTACGAGTCATTATTGTGTCATCAATCTCGACCTTGGGATTGAAATTATTATTATTTTCTGGAAATTGAAACCTCTCTAGGATTTTTTTTATTTTTTATAGCTGGAATTGACACCAAAGATGAGGTGTGGACAAGAAGAAACCTAAAATTGAGTAAACAAGGAATGCAAGGATGGAATTACAAATGAGGAGCCATTAGTTTCTGGTTTTCATTGAGGGGTACCCCCCCTATAATGTGGCATTTTATAGTCTAATCAGTGCCTCCTAAACACAAACTATGGATGGTTATTACTCAAACACCCTTCATCTTCTTCTTTATTCTAAGCTTGCTGCCTGCTTTACAATGGACAATTTATGGTCATGACTCCCATTGCCCTACATTCCTAAGTCGGTTTTGCCTTGGTGGGTGCTATGCTTGTCCCTAGTCTAGACACTCATCCATTATCATTTCCTCCTTGCTATTTACATTATTGCAATCATTTGAATTCTTTGTGAGTTAAAATAAATTCTATTATATGCTCAAATTTCAATGCTCTTTAGCCAAAAAATTCGAACCTACTCCAAATTAGTGATTATTATGAGGCTATGAGCTACATACTTAAAATTATTATTAATCAAATATCAAAATAGCAGGGCTTATTTTGGTAGACTTCAAAATATTCAGTTGTTAAAACCCTTTGTTTACATGTGCAACTTTTTCTAATACAAGAGAGAATAAAGATCAATTGCATCTTGAATCTTGAAATGCAATTAGCTATCTTTTAATGTGTGGTGTATTTGATATTTACTGATTCTCAAATATTGTATTTTCTTATCTGATTTTTCCCCATTTTACTAGAATCTCTTTTTTTTGGGTTGGTAAAGCATCACACCCAACATTAATCTTATGATCTTATCCCAGGAGATCCCATCCGTTCATAATAACAGAGAAAAGGAAAAACTACTAAAAGCTTTGGGGTCCTAGAGGCCATGTCCATGTTTAAAGATTTTCCACACAGAGGGTCAAAGCGTAAGCAAGGGAGGCTGGACAACCATGTCCATGATCATCTTTTTCTTGCTTACGATTTGATTTCCACTCTTTGAAATTTGGGAATGACAGTTAAAACTAAAACGTATTGATTGGGAAGGAGAAAAAAGACCAAAAGCAGAAATGAAGCAATATGATAATAATAAAATTGAATCGAAAAACCAGGGAGATAATTAAAAACCTGCATAATAACAACACGGCTAATATATGATAAACAGATAGCCAAAGAAACTAGTGTATAACATCAACACTGTTCCAAATACTTGAAGTAAATATGCTGAGTTTTGCATTATCCATTATAATCTTAAAAAATAATTAACATTGTTTTTAACTTCGTAGTATCCAAGGGTCATCCGATGGCAGGAATCCCAGGGCCTTTTTTGGGTACAATAATGATTAAATGGACTCTTCCACCACCACATCATAGATGGAATCCAAAATGCAAGTTGGAATTCAAACATGAAAAAGACACATAATGAAACTATCCTAATTGTAAAGGTCATCTTCATCAGCCGCACCAGTAGTGGTTGCAAAAGGGTCAGATGCAGCAGCTGTGGAACCAGTCTCTGCGAACCTGAACTCTGTGCCAAATCCTCTTGACTGCTGCAATGTCTGCGCAAATGCCTGGTACTTGCGAATATCAGCATCACTAACACTCCTACGAGCATACTTCATTGATTCCTCAAAATGAGCTGCCCTGATCTCTGCTACCTCATCATCAACATCTTCCTCCATAGCCTCCGGATTCTCGCTTCTCCTCCTCTCCCTCTCGATATCCTGCAAGATGAGAAAATAATGGTTAAAATCAAAATATGTCTTAAAATTTCTCCTAGTCACAAAAATATGAACAACTACCAAGTATCCAGGAATAGTGCAATATCATACCTTCTCAATATTCTCTCTAATGGCATATTTGCAAGCACGCTGACATATTTCTGTTATATCAGCACCACTAAATCCTTGGGTGTACTTGGCAAGGGCTCTGATGTCCACATCTTTAGAAACTGGAGATTTCCTCAAGCAAGCCTTGAATATTTGATAGCGAGATTCCTCATCAGGGAGAGGGATGTAAATCAACTGATCCAGACGACCTGGACGTAGAAGTGCAGGGTCTATAATGTCAGGCCTGTTGGTAGCCCCAATAATGAAAACCGTTTTCTTTGCAGTCATTCCATCCATTTCTGTAAGGAGCTGGTTCAAAACCCTATCAGCAGCACCCCCAGCATCACCTACACTACTACCTCTCTGCAAAATTTAAAAATAAAGTAATAAGCATATATAACATACAGATAGATAAATAGCTCAGATCATGACCCAAGAAAATACTGCAAATTTTTTTTATCAAGACTCAGGAGTTGCCGAGCCCCACAGTAAACAGATAATGGAGTATGTGTGCGCTAAGTTACAAAACCAAACTAATAACTTAAGTTGTCGTCCTAGAATGCTAAGTTTTCTCCTATTTTGTCATTGTTAAATTATGGTGCAAAGCTTCCTTTTTTCCATATTGAACTTATTGTTGATTAATTGTAATATTCATATTAGTTAGTAAAAAGGAATGATTTTGCATAAAGAAAGGCTCAAACCTGAGTAGCAATGGAATCAAGTTCATCGAAGAAGAGAACACATGGAGCAGATCCACGAGCCTTGTCAAAAATTTCCCGTACATTGGCCTCACTCTCTCCAAACCACATCGTAAGCAATTCAGGGCCCTTGACACTGATGAAGTTTGCCTGACACTCATTGGCAATAGCCTTGGCCAGAAGAGTTTTACCACATCCAGGAGGGCCATAGAAAAGAACTCCCTTTGAAGGTGACATTCCAAATTTCTCAAATTTCTCAGGATGCTCGACAGGATATTGAACAGTCTGCACGACAAGAAAATACAGGAATAAATATTGAAAGTAACAGAAGTAAATGAAATAATGTTGAACAAACAATCCAATGGAGTAAACTCATTTACCTCTTGAAGTTCCCTCTTAACGTTCTCGAGACCTCCAATATCAGACCAGCTAACATTGGGCACTTCAACAACCTGGACGATAAAAACATGAATTATGATTCCATCCAATGTGCAAGGTGTCTAATCATCAAAACAAAACTCAAAGCCATTTGAAAGACAGAGCTAGATACTTACTGTTTCACGAAGAGCAGATGGGTTGCTTGTTCCAAGGGCAGTCGAGAAGTGCTCGTTTGTTACTGCCATTGAGTTGAGTATCTCAGCATCTATTGACTCATCTTCTAAGTCAATCACATCCATCTTCTCTCTGATGCATTGAAGTGCAGCCTCAGTACACAAAGCAGCTAGATCAGCACCAACATAACCATGTGTTTCCTTGGATATCTTTTCTAAATCAACCTGTATAGTAAAGTCCATAACATTCTATAAGTACTTTATAAAAGAAGGAAAAACGCACAAGAACTTAAAAAAATAAAATAAAATTCATAATTGATATTACATCTTCAGCAAGCTTCATGTTCTTTGTATGAATACGGAGAACCTCAAGACGCCCAACTTCATCTGGAACACCAATATCTATTTCCCTATCAAATCTTCCAAACCTTCTAAGAGCCGCATCAATACTGTTTGGACGATTGGTAGCCCCAATAACAATTACATGTGCCCGGGATTTTAGTCCATCCATGAGTGTCAAGAGCTGAGAAACAATCCTCCTCTCAACTTCTCCATGTGTCTTCTCTCTCTTGGGAGCAATTGAATCAATCTCATCAATAAAAATAATTGATGGTGCATTCTTCTCTGCTTCCTCAAAAGCTTTCCTGAGGTTGCTCTCACTCTCCCCAGCCAATTTTGACATGATTTCGGGTCCATTGATGCAGAAAAAGAATGCCCCAGTTTCATTAGCAACAGCTCGGGCAATTAGAGTCTTACCAGATCCAGGTGGTCCGTACAGCAGAATACCCTTTGGTGGCTTCACACCAATTGACTTAAATAGCTGAGGATGCCTTAGTGGCAGCTCCACTAATTCACGAATCTGAGCCATCTGTTTCCTAACACCACCAACATCATCATAGCCAACCTCATCTAATCTGTCCTCATCCTCCCTTCTCACAGGCTCCCCCTCACAGAATATTTCAGTGTCTGGAGCAACCACACAGTACTCAGGAGGGTCAGTCTCAATAACCTTGAACTCTACACTCCTCATTCCTCCTCTCACAAGGAAGAGATCACCCTTCCTCACTGGGCGGTAGGCCTCCAGGAAATAAGCTGCAAAATAGATCAGAAGACCGAGTAAAAAAGCATGCCACAAATAATTGAACCAGCATTATCACTGAGTCCTACAATCATGTAATTCACATAATTATCACTTATCAGTAATAGCTACACTATATTTTAAACAGAAACTTATGTCAGCATAATTCATTTGTGAAGCGGCTAGGATATTAGCTAAAAGAATTTCCCCCGAGCATATACTCTTTAAATCCAAACAGATTTAATTAAATTATGAGTTAGAATATCTTCTTCAACTTGGACAATTAATTTTAATTTTAATTCTATAAAGGAAAAACATCATAGTTCTCAGCATCATGTGTCTATGTTTCAGTTATTACTCTTTTTAAAACAGCAGCACTAACTGTAAAAGTCAAAACATTTTGATAATATGGAAATTTATGTTGTTATTGGCATAGCTTACTAGGAATGATAGTTCCAAACTAAAGCTATTATTTTTTGCTTTACATGTTAACTACAGTTAAGAGCTAAGAATAAAGAAGGTTAAAATAGACACTCACGTTTCAAGTATGCATCAAACAGATTTCCAGTAACCCCTTCAATAGTGTCATCTACAGGAAGGATGTGCACACGCTTTCCGTACTTAACATCAGCACATTGGTGAACAGAAACAACATCCCCAAGCCTAACCCTTAGGTTGCTCCTCACAACCTTGTTCATCCTTATCTTTGGTTCATCGCAAGTATCATCAGCAAGAGCAATGCAGATTGTATCCTTCCTTTTCTTTCCCTAAACACCAATGAAAAGAAATAAAACATAAAAGAATTAGTTGTTGTATTTCTTTATAATCCCAAGCTCCTGCAGTACAGTGTATATAGGGAGAGCTACTGCTGTTAGTACCAAAGCTCAATCCATAACAGCCACTAACAACACTGAGCTAATGAAACCACAACGGAGTCCTAATATGGGTATTCATAAATAAAAAAAAAAGGACAAAAAACTGAATGCGTAATTTTGAAACCCCATAAATAAAGAATTGTTTTGATTAGTCATTCCCCCAGAAACTTCTAGATTCCGGAACCAGTATAAATCATAAACTTGACTAATAAAAAAAGTCCTAATACGGGTATTCATAAATAATAAAAAAGGACAAAAAACTGAATGCGTAATTTTGAAACCCCATAAATAAAGAATTGTTTTGAATAGTCATTCCCCCAGAAACTTCTAGATTCCTGAACCAGTATAAATCATAAACTTGACTAATAAAAACCCAAAATTTCAACACAAAAATCCCAATACTTCAGACCCCAGAATACACCCAATTACCAGATCCAAAAAAAAAAATACAGAAAATCTATCAACCCAGTCAAAAATAAAGAATTTACTCACTACCCAAAACCTTAATTTTCCATTAGCCCTAACTAGAAAACGTCTGCAACCAAAACTCCATCAACATTTCTATTTTTATATATAACAGGAATAGAAGAATAATAGACATATAAATCGAACCTTGATCAAGATAGTGTCCCCACGGAAGAGCTGGAGCTTCTCCATGGTCTCCGGGTGGAGAGCGACGACCGAGTTGTCGTCGTTGATAGCTTCATCCACAACAAGCCGATTCGCAGCCTTCTTGCGCTCCAGAATCGCCGTGCTGAAGTCCCTTTTGGTCCCCTTACTGAAACAAAAACCACAATCACAATAAAGCCCAGAAAATCCCCAGAAAAACAAAGTTCAAAACAAATCGAAGCAAAGCAGAAGTAAGTAAAATTGAAGGGGGATCTGGGGCTTACGGGTCAGAAGATTCAGCTTTGTCCGACATCTTCAAGCCCAGAGCAGAAGACCGACGAAGACGAAGACGAAGACGAAGACGAAGACGAAGACGAAGACGAAGACGAAGAGAAGAGTTGGAGATTGTTTCGGTGTTGAAGAGAAGAGAAATGGTAAAGTAATTTTGTGAGTTGCGAGTTGGGAGTTGAGGTATTTATAAGCGAGGTAAACTCCTTTTCTTGTTAGGAAAGAAAGGTTTTTTTGGTTTACTTATTTAACAGTCTAGGAATAAAACTTGGTTTTTATTTCTTTTTGTTGTCTTTTATTAAACAAAAACTACAAACAATTTCTTTTTCATAAAACTTGGTTGCTATATCTTTTTATCCTTTTTATTTTAGGCAACCAACAAATAATTTGTTTTCCATATGATCTGCAATTTAGGTTTATAACAAGATAATTAATTGAAACAATAATACTAGATATTTAAAATTTGTATACTAAATTTGTATTTTAAATGACAGAGCATATGCCATATAGGGTTCAACCACTTTAATTTTAAGATTTATTATATTTAAATCACTTAAAATGAATGATGTAGTATTTGGTATTTAAATTTAGTACACAAATTTAGAATCCTAGTACTACACGAATTGAAAAGTAATTATTTTTATAGAAATTTAGGATTAAATACCAAGTTTCAATACTTTTTTACAAAATCAGTTTTGCTCATAATTTTTAGATTTAGCTACTAANAGTTTTGCTCATAATTTTTAGATTTAGCTACTAACTAATGAACTTGATTTTTAAAATAGGTCACAAATTTACAACTCATTTGTTTTGGG
>QANT01008597.1:0-22583 GCA_003254885.1 Purshia tridentata
TTCCCCCTTTATTTTTTTTATTTTTTTATTTTTGTAAAAACGTACTCTGAAAGGAAATTGCTGGGTTTATTGTATGTTCATGATGTTGTTTCATCTTTCAATCTTGTTTTCTAGCTTTTATTCACAGTTTTTGGTACGTTTTTACTCACAGTTTATATGTATATAGATATATAATCTTTTTTTCTTAATAATTATATAGAAGATGATGGGAGCTAGTTATATATATCAAATTTTTCTCAAGCCCCAGTTTTTTTGAGCCCTGATCTAAGTTCAAGAGCAAAATATGCAAATTAAATCCTTCCATATATATGTTTTTCACTAATATTTCTAATTATTCCTTGTTTTGGATACCTTTTTTAAAGTTTTCTTTAAATATATATTAAATCAGTACTTGTTCATTAATTTTGTTTTCTGTCCATGGAGTAGGTTCATCAGTTCATGGTGATCATACACACCATTATAATAAGGTCCCCATCAGAGAGAGAGAGAGAGATCGAGAGAGAGAGTACTTGAGAAGAAAAGGGTTTTATGCACCATATATATATATTAATAATAATGGTGGCCATATATGACTGGCACCAAAATCTTGTTCAGAATGTTGTAGATTCTGGGACCATCAGATGATCGATATATATAAAGATTCAAACTGATGTTTTCTCAGTGGCCTACACCCTCCATATATACTTTGATCCATCTCCGCTGGATCCATCGCGCGCCCTGCTAAATTCATTTCTAGATCTCCTGTCAACTTTTTCTTTGACTTCCCCCCTCATATGTATTTTGTACATTATACATCGATCATGTCCTTTCTACATGTAGTTATCATCCAATCACCTCATGTATATAGTTCACCATCTTCTTCATACAAGTATTTTTGGAGCTGCATGTATTATTATAATATATATAATTATATGCTTCTCCTACCTACATCTAGCTCCTGTATCCAAAATTTGAATTTTTCCTTCTAAATATTATATATATTTTCAGATTAATTAATAATTCCTAATTAATAAAGATATTTCTTGATATATATACTGTCAAATTAATGAAATTAGTTTTCTTAAAACTTTGAGCTTTGTGGGTTTCAATAATTTCCGGGTACGCCGTGTCTCCACCAATAAACACTAGAAAACTTCTTTCATTCTGCTAATTTTTTAATTTTTCTTCTCTTTACCTGATCTGCTAAGAGAGATGCCAAAAAGGGGATTATCTTTTTTTGGTTTTGGTTTTTTAAACTCTCCATTAATCTGTTGCATTAATTTATCTAGTAGTTTATTTTCTATTTGGTAAATTTAAGTAAAAATAAGAAAAAGTTATTTAATCACATATGATATTAAGCACGAGCAGTACGTTTCAAGGGTATATATATGGTTAATATATGCAGGTTGAAATTAATTAAGATGGGGAGAGGAAAGATAGAGATCAAGAGGATCGAGAACACAACAAATCGGCAAGTAACGTTCTGCAAACGAAGAAATGGGCTGCTGAAGAAAGCTTATGAACTCTCCATTCTCTGTGATGCTGAGGTTGCCCTCATTGTCTTCTCCAGTCGTGGCCGCCTCTATGAGTACTCTAACAACAAGTAAGCTACCTACCTAGTAATTTTTAAGTCCAGTTAAATTTTGATTTTTTCCCAATTTGGAAATTAATGCATAAATTTAAATTTATTTTCACACATATATCGTTATTCTAGCTCTTGATTTCTTTCCACTCTCATTTATTGCATATATATATATATATATTATGAGATATGATGATAAGGAGACAATGAGGGCATTGACTCAAGTTGACTACCCGTGAGCTTTGGCTTTTCCTTAATTAGGTTGTGGGATAATTAACCATCAAGTGCATTCTGTGATATGAGTATAATGATGTTCTCCTCTAGCATAATATAGCAGGGTATATATATATATATATGAACAATCTATATCTAATTTCTATGTCAGAAAATAATTGAAATAGAAGATAATATAAATATGGCTACATCAATATGTGTGTGTCAGTGTGTAAGTAAAACCTTTAAGTTAATGTTTCATATATATATATGATTGTGGGGATATATCGACTTACAAGACCAATGTACCCTCACACTCGCTTTAGACCGAAAGCTAAGTTAAGCAGAAGCAAACAAACAGCATATATGTTGTTGCACCAATTTAGACCTACTTTCATCTACAAGTCTCGGTACATTGCTGGGTATATTTGGTGCTTCTTTTTCTTCATTTTCAGTGCTGCAATCTATAAGAAAATCTGCAATCAATAATGCATGTCATCAAATCTCATAAAAAAATTAAGAGCTTGGGGTTGCTTCTAGCAGGAGTTGTAAAAAGAAAGGATGACAAGTACTATAGTAATTGTCATCTTTTCTTTTTCCAGCATTTTCTGTGATGAATCGATTTTCGTGTTGATGGTCTTCCCTTTCCCTTTTTGGCTTTCAAAATTGCTTCCTACCCTTCTGTACTACTGTGAATTTCAAACTTCAACTTTTTCGTTTTGCTTTTCACTCAAAATGCCTAAAACTTTAATATTCATTGGCCTCTTTGCTTTGTAAAGGAATGAGTGAAACTCTGCATTGATTTAGACTTTTAGTTTTAGGGTTTCCATTTTGATGGTTTATGGCGCTTGACATGCATGCCATGCATTCCATGCTGAGTTTTTGGGGTTATGGAACAAGTTAATTTACCCATACATACTCTTTTGACTGTTTCATGCATGGGTTGTTAAGTGCAATTATCTCAAAGACTACTACTCTGCGTTATATATTCTGAGTTCTCATGTTTTCTTTGGAATGTGAAGTCTGTGTGGGACTGCATGCATGCCCATCTTTCATCAATCATGGGACCCACATTTCCACACAAGTATGAGTGGCTGGAGTTCATACACAAATACAATGAATATTTATGTAGTTTAAATATTATTATTTTTTAAAATATTAATTTTGAAATGAAGAGATTTGTAGACATTCAATATTGTAAAAAAGGATTGTACAAAAGTTATATTTAAGTCAAAGAGCCTTCACAAACTCTCTTCCATGATCTAAACAGTAAACTTTCAATAAGACAAAACAAATTTGACTTAAATATGTCCCACTTAATAACATTAACTAGAATATGAAGTAAATAAACCTTGCAAATTATCAAAATTCCTTAATTAGCGTCTTTCACAAGAACCCCATCCTGAGCTCACCATTCTTCGATCAGGATCCCAGCATATGTTTAATTTCTTGAGTTTAAAGAATTAATAGAAGAATCGAATTAAATTCAAGTTTTTGTAGGTTGGTTCTTATTTTACATATGACTATTAATTGGTATATTTAATATTGGTTAACAAATAACAATTGATAATGTCCTGTTGCTTTCATTCACTCTTTAAAAATTCAAAACTTAGAAAATGATTGTTGTTTTATAAGTGATTTGCCGCTCTCTTTTTTTTCTTTTTCTTTTTGAGAAGGAAATTTTTTTTGAGAGCTATAAATAAAACTATCACAAAACAAATAATTAGTTTATAATTTTCATTCTTATGGTAAATGTTTGCAATTTGCATATTTTTTTTGCAAAAATAATATTGTTTTTCTTGTCATTGACACCTGTGGGCTGTGGCTGCGGTGCCTATATAGTGCATATGCCATTGCCCTCCACAAAAGAATTGAACTGACATGACTCATGAATCACACCATAGTACGTTTAATCTGATTCCTAGCTAGGCATTGTGCATATATATCTCATTAATGTTGTCCCATCACCACCAATATATGCTTTCTACGGTACCTTAGTTGTCTGACTCCTGCCATGTGTTGTACAATTAATTAAGGCGTTTTTCCTCCAAAACAGTCAAAGAGAGTGAAATACCCATATCTTTAGTGTTTGTTAACCAATTGGTAATAATTTCTTGGTCAAAAAAAGAACCAATTGGTAATAACTAAACTGCCATAACACCCTTAACCATCTAAAAATTATAATATCCACAATTTTAAGTGATTACGAGGGGTGATATGGGTGTGATGTGACTTGTGAGAGTATATATGTTTTAGCATGGTTTAAAATATTAAAATATTTAATTATGATATGAGATTTATATATATTGTTAATATATTAATTTAAGTTGCATATGTAACTGTATGCAGTGTGATAGTGAAGCAACAGTAGGAATCTATTCGTCAAATATATAAAAATAGATTAAGAATGTTTAAAGCACTTATGTATTATTAGTTCAAGCCCCTTAAAGAATTGGCATATTAATATATCAATTTGAGAGAAAAATATACAAAAAAATATGAACATACCATTTTTCTCAAATATATTAAGGAAGATGTTAAGATATATATTTAAACTCACAATATGCTCAATTTTGTTGATTAAATTAAATGACACTTGAAGTTATATATCTCATTCAGATGTATGCCTTCGAATATTCATTAAACATATATATAATGTAGAAGTTTATGATAGAGTACATATCCTCACTATGCACTTGTCTTTCTAGATCCCTCTCAATAAAAATGTTTCAAAGAAGTACTGGAACAATACTAAATTTGATTACTAATTTTATTGCTCAACTCCTTTTTTTTCTTTTTTTTCTCTCTCTTCTATTCTTAATTATAATGAATTCATGCATGTATTTATGCATATATATATTCATTCTTTTTTTTTTCTTTTTGTAAAATAACTCAAGTTACATGTATATCTGCATTGCCTTTTGACACTTGCATTTTAAATATTTTTGACATATATATAGCAGCATAAGAAACACTATAGAGAGGTACAAGAAGGCATGTTCAGATAGCTCAAGTGCAACCTCCATTCAAGAAATTAATGCTCAAGTAAGCTTTCTCTCTCTCGCTATATATATATATGAGACTCTTTTGACATTTACTGCAATCTTTTCATTAAGGTTTCTAATATTCTTATCAATGTTGTATGTTGTAATTTTAAAAAATAATTAAGCGTATTGGGATTTTAGAAAAAAAAAAAGGCATATATGTGATTTACATGAATAATTCACATTCACGACTAGGTTATATTACATAGCTAGCTAAGGACTATACTTTCTATCTCATGAATAATGTATGTTCATAATAATTTTAGATTTAATAAAGCAAATTAATTGTTTTGAAGAGCTTATACTACGTACGTACAACACTAGGTAGCCACATTGGTGCAATACCTCAAAAATAGTAATAGCTAATTAATTAATATAATAGCGCGCTCTCCTTAGTTACTTGGCATATGTACATAGCCACATAGGTGCTACTGCATGTAATATATTAGCTAACAGTGTATTAATTACTTCCTTTTGTGTTGATGTAGTATTATCAACAAGAATCTGCAAAGCTGAGGCAACAAATTCAAATGCTGCAGAATTCCAACAGGTGATCAATCTTCACCATTCATTCATACAAACCACATATCACTTTTTTGTCATGCATATGATTATATTAATTAATCACTGTAATTAAGAAAGACGTAATTAACAGTGCATTAATTAATAATTACTTCTTATATTCCTGATTCACTGAATAAAGTTAATAAGTATTTCTTTGGTAGGCACTTAATGGGAGATTCCTTGAGTACTCTGACTGTGAAAGAACTTAAGCAGCTGGAGAATAGGCTTGAACGAGGCATGACAAGAATCAGGTCCAAGAAGGTATATATAATTTCATTAAATTGTCGAATACATGTCTATGCTAATTACCAAATTAATGCCTGGATGCATGCATGATCACGACAAATATTCTATATTGGTCTTCTTGTACATAGACGTACATGTGTGTTTTTTAACTGAATTATTATTATATGTCTATTTTTCTACTTGCCTGACGAGTAATTAGCTATGTTAATTAACTTTTCCACTATTCTTAATGTTATCTTTTTCCTGTTATATATATTCAATGGCCTCTTGCAACAGCATGAAATGTTACTTGCAGAAATTGAATATTTGCAAAAACGGGTAATCTCCTTGATCGATCTCCTTTAATTTCAACTTTGAATTCATATATGCGTATTAGGAGAATTACTGGTCAAGCTTTTTATTAAATGATGTGATGAATTAATGTTCTAAAATAATATTTCTGCGTAGGAGATTGAGCTGGAAAACGAAAATGTGTGTCTTCGAACTAAGGTATGGGAAGAAGGTTTCAGATAAAGAATCTGTCTTCTTGAAACTTAAATATTGGAGAGCTAGCTTTATGTATGAAAGGAAAAGTTGCTTGCAAATAATTTTCTTAATGAAAATTAATTCAAAACAATGTGGATTTACTTTGATGGTTTTCTTATCTAAAGGCTACCAATGCAAATTAAAGGGAAAAAAGAAGAAGCACAATTCAGTTAATTAGCTCAAAATTAACTTCATTCTTGACAGACACAAGATGTACATGTACCACATATAATCTATTCTATATATGCATATAGAGCATCATGCAGAGAGACAGTCAACTCTTAAAATCACTCAAAGTATGCATGGCATAGTTCTATGTTTTCAGTTCTTAATTTTCTTTCCAATAATATATGGTGTTAATTACTAGCATATATGTGAAGATTTACATATGTATATATATATATTATATTTTCCAATTAATCTTTAGATAACAGAAGTTGAGAGGCTTCAGCAAGCAGACATGGTTTCTGGGCCAGAGCTCAATGCAATTCAGGCATTAGCTTCTCGCAATTTCTTTGGCTCCAATATGCTTGACCCTGGATCTGCCTTCTCACAGCAAGACAAGAAGATACTCCATCTTGGGTAATTATTTATATCCTTTTCTATGATTGATATCACTATATATTGTTCTTTGATTTATGGAATCTGAAATTTTCACATACCACAAATTTAAAATGATTACTAATAGCAAATACATAATGAAAAATATTACCATGTCAAAGAATAATCTTGTATCAAATGTCTAGCATATTATGTTGTCAGATTATATATAAATCATTGTCCAGACATTATATTATATTCTACATAATTATCAAAGATACTAATACACAGTTTGAGTACAATACATAATATGTCAAACTGTTTTTGTGAAAGAAAATTACTATATATGAGAAAACTTTGCATTAATTTACTCTGGTTTATAAATCATGCATAAATGTGACTCTGACTATATGTGTAAATAAAGCATATTCAAGCTTCTTTGGATCGATCGTTAATACAGCTGGTTCATTATAGTGAATGTTAAGTGTACAAACTGTAGCGAAATTTCACAGTATAAAAGAGAAGGTTTATGACTTTGACTTCATTTTGTTCTGTGTGATGATGCAGGTAAACTTTTTGGACAGAGAATCAATCTGCAAAAGCTACTCAGTCTTATCTAGAATAATGATAACATTGTCTAGTACTATCCCTTTATTGTTTAGTATCCTTGTGCCCCTATCTTTTTGAACTAGTAATATCCAACAGTTACGGATATACATCATTGGCCTTCATGCACAAGCACCTAAGCACTTCTTTAGCATGAAATTATATGAATATGGAGAATTTGTATTTGTATTTTGTAATGACTATCATATGACTGGTTCAATCCCCAGAATGATTACTACTAAGGCCAGTAATTAATTAAAATTAAATTAACTACCTAGCTAGTATTGCACAAATTTTATCATTTATCTATGACAGTGATTATGAGATATCTTTAACCAATGGTATGGTTGCAGAGTTCCCCAAATTATGAGATGAAAAAAGTAGAACCTAGCTAGTGTCCTCCTCTGTTTGAACTATAGTGCCTTATATATATATATATATATAGCCAAACTCAGAGATCAGGTTTAAGCCAAGCATGATGAAGTACAAGCATAAATGTTCTGTGTTCAAACTATAAATTTAAATAATTTATTAGGCTGACACTTAGCTGAATATATGTTTCAAATTCACAGTTTACCAATAAAATATTATCCAGACACTGAAGAATTGATTGTAATATATGTTTCAAATTTTTATCCTATTTGTCGATTAAGGAGATAAACAGTAGTTGAATTTCGTTATGGCTGTGGTGGTAAGGTCTATTACTGAGATATAAGCCTCTACATTTAAGTATATACCTTTTGAACCATTGTTTTCAAAAAAATAATTTCTAAACACTTACTACTGGTGGTAATAGAAATTGGACCCCATGTGTGAGCATGTGTGACATATGCAATGACTAAATAATTACGATGGCTCATGACTTATTGACTTAACTTGGAAGGAAATTTTTCAACCTACTGAAAAATAAATTTTCCAACTAACTGGTCAAAGAAGAAAGGAGGGAATTTTCCAACTAGTGAGTAATGACAAAATCATTACTCTGTAAAGACTGTAATATTCAAATTAGAAGTGGATTTACAGATAATGTATATTCCTTTTCTTTGGAAATAGTAATTGCATAAACCTCCAAAACTTATAACACTGTTTACAGATCATGAATTATGTACACCTATTTATATTTACATTATCAGGAGGCTGCTAAACTACTGATAACACTACATTACCTTTCCAAAGCCCTGAAGAGTTGCTCTATTTTTCAAGGCACTCACAAGATGGGTAGGAAAAACATACGTATGTGCAACCAAAGAAAAAAAAAACAGCAGAAGGCTATACATATGGAACCAATGGAACCAGTTCAGTATGGGGTAAACAAAAAAAACAAGGGCAGGAAAAGGGTGGTCACTCTTTCTCCCTACATGAGGTTAGATGCTACCTGAATGTAGCAAAGCCTAATGGAGAAATGGAGAGTACTTAATGAGTTGCTAGATTGAATTATTTACTGTTTTTAGAAGTCACCAGCGTCGCCTAGAGAGGAAGAACTCGTAGTCCGGATGCCTGTTTACAGATGTCGTACTTCTTTTGTTCACAACAGCTCTTGCCATAAGAGATGCTGTCTCCTCAAGTGTCCTCAATCGCTCCTCCAGTACTCCACAAGGGTTTGAGACTGGTGTTACCGTTGTCTGCCTTGGTGCTGAGGGTCTTTGCTGGAACCAGCATTCACCCTGTTCATGTAACATACAGTATATATTAATTAATTAAGCTTCACAGATCTTACAGTATGCATTAATTACATGCCAAATAGACACATAAAATCTGCATGATGTTTCTGCAATCTGTGCACAACTAGCAATGACTACCTGACCATTGTAACTTTGAAGACCCACAACTGGAGATACTATACAAGCATCCACACTAGTAGACTCAAATGTGGCACTTCTACGGACCAAATGACCAAGTGAATGGTAAGTCAAAAATGCTGTGCGGAAGTTACCATCAGGTATCCTGTAAATAGGATACCATGCCACTGAATACCTGAAAATCAGATGGCACTCGAAACTTAACTATTTAGAATACACTCTGTGTCAAATGTATTCATTCTGAATATATGAATGCTCTGAAACAGATAAGATCGAAATTTGGCTTCATTCTATGAAACTAACAAGGGCCTATTACAAAGACATTAATTTACATGTTGGAGAGTCTGAAGCCGGCAATATTACTAACCAGGAACTGGGATGCAGATCATTTATATTTATAGAGTTTAGTTTAGTTGGATCTCCATACACTTTGGAAAGCGAGGATTCATCACTTGTAACCAGCTCCTTTATCCTGAAACAGAGGGAAACAGAATAAGATCAATGCAGGCCATTCTTTAGGATCACTGTAGAGCTAGGTACAAAGTAGAGACTAAAAAACACCAATTGATAAAACAATCGTCTCATTTTTCCCTTTTTTGTTGAGAAGCAAAAAAGAATATTTGTTTGTGCCCACTATCTTAATAACATTTCCAGAAGTAGAATGACATTTAAATATATTATGGGATACTTACTTGTCATATAAAGGTCGTCTCTCCTGAGGTTGTTCAGATTCAAAATATTCAAAAAGTAGCTCCAAATCACTGGACCCTGCTGTGTCAGCTAATTGAACAGATACATCTTCAGCAGAAGCTGAAGATTGTTCCGAAGTACACAATTGATTTACAAGTAGGGGGGCGATTGCACCTTCCTTGCAACCAGGCTGAGGACAAAGTACTGAAAATATTGGATGACTACCAATACTAGAGGATGTTTTGGATGTCTCACTCTTACCGCATGTGCTTAACACCTCAGAACTACGAAGCCTATTGTTAATATCTACAAAATCAGTACTCCTACCATTCCTGAAAAGCTGAATTCCAGACAAATAAGGAACAAAATAAGCACGAAAGGCAAAACGATCAGCACCCAGTCTCTTTGAATTTCCAAATTCCTGTGCCCTTATTTCCAACCCATAACTCCCATATTTCTCATACCATTGCCATAGGCTTCCTAAAGTGATGTTAGGTGTCTCATGTCTGCACAATGATACCCCACCAACCTGCTCAACCTGGTTCCGTGAGCAGCAAGTATGACAACTTATAGAATTGGGTGATTGATGGATAATCGGGGATGAAAAATAAAGAAGTCTTTCAAATTCAGCAATTGGACCACCAGTGGCCATTTGAACAGCTTCAGATGCCAGTTGTGCCCTACAAACGTTGTTCACTGCTTCTAGTATTCTGTTTGAATCAGCTTCAAATTCATTTAGATCTTTATATATTTCAGAATTATTCATGCAGTTAGCGGCATCAAGCTTGTTATTGATCAGCTCTTTAATTGTACTTGATTTCAGAAGCCTGCCCTCAATTTCGTGGGAAGACCAATTTAGGTCTCCAGAACTCTGACCTGTGGACACTACTTCCGCTTCAAAAACAAGATTTTCAGTATTGGAAACCAAATTCTCTTTAACAGAGTCTCTAAGGGTCCATCTTTTAGAAGCTGCCTCATCAGAATGTTCAAGAGATGAATTGTCAAATCTAGTAGAGCTTGTCAACCCAGGATCCTTCAACCCAATCGGCATCCATTTGTGTGTAAGAGATCCAGAGCCACTAGGGTTTTGCCTGCTGCTTTCAGAAAAAGTGATTTCTTTCTGCACTTCTTGACTACCTGCATTACAAACTAGATGAGGAAGGTAGACTGGAGACTGCACCTTAAGCAGATTTGATTCATTCAAGGAATCACATATTTTTTGCATTGAGCTATCCCCATTTCCTGCACTTTGATTCTTCTTCATGCCAAAAACAGTATTACAGACACTTTCAAGATGATCCATTTCATTTGGACAGAGTTGCATGCTGTGGACTGATTCAGAGGTCATGCATTCTACTTTGCTGCTCTGAAATCCAGCCCTTGGACAACTAGGCTGAGAGAAAGATCTTGAAACAAGACTTAATCCTTTATTGTCCTTCACCTGAGACGAGATATCCAATAGATCATTCTGTTCTATCCGAACCTTCACACAACCATCTGAGCCAGCCATGTTGGGATGAGATCCCTTCCTGGAATAACAGTTGTATTCTTGTTTCGATGCTGGACCAGTTTTTCTTTTCAACTTCTTAAAAACCTTATCTTTTTGCTGTTTTTTATCCTCACTCTTCAAAAAGACATTTACATCAACAGCATTACAGTTTCTCTTAAGCAAAGGAGCTTCTCTCAAAGGGAGATCAAATGGTGAGTAAACAGAACTTGCTTTCTTCAACTCACCAGTGCAGTCATTGGCATCATTCCTCTGGACCTTTTGCCAGACAGAATGATTGTTTTCCTTCCCTGTGGCTGTACGAATATGCAGATTTCCAATACCTCCAAATTTAGAGACATTCGCACTTCGTGGTGTTACTTTGTTTTGTTTACTTCTCTTGTTCGGCACAGCCAATTGCATGTCACTACTGCTACAACCCTGAATACCATGCCTTGTTCCCTCAGTGTGATCATATGTGTCTACAACATCATTTAAAGAGCTTTGACAAGAGAAATATCCCTTTCTGGAACTCATACCTGGTGCTTCAGAACTATCTATTTTGCAAATTTCCTTCTGAGTGTGTTTTTCTTTAAGACCAGCATTAGTACTTTCATCACTGTTTGAAGCCACTGAAGCTGAATCCAAAACGCATGAGTCCTGTGTATCAGAGTAACCTTTGCTATACATATCATTGTAATAGTTCATCTGTGCAGTATGATGAATACCCTTCACCCTATTGAAGATGGGAAATCCCGAGTCTTTGAGTAGAATCTGATTTCCAAAATTACCCACAGAAGGTATACCAACCTCATCACTGGAAGAGGTGCATGTCTTTGTTGTTTCAAAATTCTTGACCGCACTATCTGGAAATGGTCTGTCCTTATCATTGTTACCACGGGTTTCAGAAGCTGAACTTCCATTGGCATATTCCTCAGACAACACTTCCGGTTCAGCAGAGCCAGTGTTGCATGAAAACTTCTTGTTCTGTTTTCCCTTTTTTCTAGTCTTCTTTCTTGAACTTCTCTTTACAGTGCTGGCTATATATTTATTACCAATAATCATATCTGATGAGTTAATAGCATTAGAACCATTTGGGATGGTACTTGAGGAATCACTGCAGGTTAATGACTTCTGAAAAGATCTCCTGGAAAGTTCATGCCATTTAGTAGCTTTATTTGCCAAGGTCTTATTTCGAGATTGGTGTCGCACAGTTGAACCAGTAAAGCTTCTATTTGCAAACGACTTGACAGAATAATTAACATCATGGGGAGGTCCTTTCTGCACCTTTTGTGAATTAACCTTGAATGGATTAATCGGTTGTGGGTAAACCAAATGCAGACTATCCATATTTACCAGAGCACCAGATACCAAGTGATTTATATTGTCAGGACATTGCAACGGCAGTGCTGCAATTCTCCAGTGTCCCTCAGGTTCAAGGGAAGGGAAAGCAAGGATAGCACACCTGAGAAGTTAAATTTGGAGATAAAATAACAGTCCTTCACGAGACATAACAGAAGGAACTCAAAGTGAAAAGGTAAAAATTCATTAATGACCTAGCAATGTCCATCAAATATGTACTGATTAAGAAATATGCATATCCATAAAGAAAAAGAGTTACAGTCATACATAGCTTAACATTGATTCAAAAGACAGAAAAACATGTGAATTGATTTTATTGGATTAGTTTCACCATGTAGATGTGAATTGATTTTATTGGATTAGTTTCACCATGTAGCTGTGAGAAACAAGCAATTAGGCAATGACAATTAAAACAACTTTACCTACGATCAGAGTTCCTCCACGTGACAGAAGGCACTTGACAATCCTGAAACAAAAAAATGGAGGCAACCCACAGAAAAATTATACTCAAGTCATAGCAGAAAATGAAGCAAATCCAACCTAATTTGTAAAATAAATATATGTTACCTGTAAAGATGTTATGAAACTGTTTTGTTCTTTCCTTGATAAGGAATCTCTTCCTCTGCCAGAATATTTATGGATTTCACTATAGGTTCTTAGAAGGGCACAATGCGTCTTTTGCTGTGCCTGTCCATATCATTAGCACAAAATATAAGAACAGATAATGATGTTCTAATGCAAAATTAGAAGGTGTGAATGTATTCAAAATATAAACAGGACAGATTACACAATCACAATTCTCTTTTTTACTTTGTTATGTAATCATGGTGCCTTAAGGCATCACATTTATAGGGTTTGCATAACTCCCATCAGCACGAAGAACGAATTTTATATTCTACTATTTCTTCTGGGCAAGTACGACAACAAAAAATTCAATAATGAAAAAAAAAAAAAACAGTAATGCCTAAATACAGTCAAATAACGAGAGTGTGTCAATCCAGTCGAATCAATAAAAGGATCATTGATAAATAATCACGTAAAGGAAAAATCTTTATAAGTACCAAGTCAAAGCATGATTTCCAAATATTCATAATCTACAGATATGGCTAGTGAGAGACGAAATGAATGAATGACATGAACATAAATGAAGCAAAGTACCTCAAGCTGTTCAAGATGAGGCTCCAATCACAAAAGCGGTAAGAACAGTCTGAGACCCTTAATCCTTCTATCCCCAAACAAGTAAAAGCCATTGCTTGATATCACACAAGCTTACAACCAAACTCACCTTCACCAAAATCATAAATACAATGGTACATTAAAGGAATAAACCAGAGAAAACAGAACCCAAAATGGCTTGCTCACAATCCAAAACAGTATGAGATTGAATTCCACCAGAAATGCTCAGACAACTAATTATATTTAGACGCAAACACAGATGACCAACAAACAAAACCCAACTAAATTTATCAAATAAAATTCCCTAAAAAAGAAAAAGAAATGGGGAAAAGCCTACATGGTTATCGTTTTGCTGCTTAAGCACCCTGAAAAATTCCTACAATTCAAAAAAAGAAATTGACTAACTTGAACGTTGCTTAGGAATCTAGTACTAAATTTGACTAGAACCCATAAATCAAAATCACCGAATTTAGCTCCCCAAATTTAGCTGTGAGGTTTTAGATAACGAGAATGTATACCAACAGCTAAAATTACTCCGAATTTCCCAAACTTAGATTTACCATCCCGAATTATAGCATTCATCCAACAGACAAATTTTAACTAATAATCAGCAAACGAAAATTAGGAAATAGCTTGGTTTTAAAGTTACTCTTACTCTTTTTTTTTTTTAGTTTCCTCCAGATATCACGTTCAAAGTGGACACTTTCAATGTTTCATAGAACAAAATCCACAATTTCGATTTTCTCTAAAATGTAATTAAGAAAAAGAAGGATACATAAATAAATTTGATTAGTATTGTACTATTGTGCCGACTTGTTAAGTTGTTATGTAATAAAAAGTGCATATTATGTACAATAAATTGATAAAGAAAATTATTTTTATTGTCACCAAGTGTCAAAATTGGCGCATATGTCAAAATTGGCACCAGAAAATACAAAATAGAAACAGGGAGCGTGAGATGAAATGAAGCGAAATGTTGTGCAGTCGCAGCTTCTCCATTCCTCCGATTAACAAAAACACCTTCACACACAGACACCGACGCCTTCTCACTCTCACACTGCTTCACTCTAAGCATCAGATTCACTCCATGGAAGCGGAGGCCAACACCAATACCAAGGCGGTGGGTTTGGACTTCCTGGCAAACAAGGCCTACACCCCTCCTTCTTGGACAACCCATATCAACCCCATCCCTTCTTACACCTTCTCTCTCGGTCACGTAAAACCCAATTCTGTTCTTCCTCTGCTCTTATTTTCTATATGATTGTCGTTTCTGTTTGTATTGAATATTGATTAGCAGTTACTTTATGTGTTATCACTTATCACTGTCAGCTTCCAACCCCAATTCACAAATGGAACCTTCCTAATTTGCCCAACAATACTGAGGTCTGGTTGAAGGTATTCCCTTTCCTACGCTTTGTCTTTTATGTTTTGCTTTCACATAGAAAAATCCCTTTTGGGTTTTGTCATTTGTGTGATTTATGATTATTTTCCCAACAGTAAGTTCATTCAATTGTTCGTCCCCGTTAGAGACTGATGAATACTTAATCTTCTTAAACTTCTACTTGATCATATGTTGAGACCTTTAAGTGAAACTAGTAAATTGGCAATAGGCTGCATATATTTATATGCAAGGTTTCTTTATTTAAGTGCATTGATTTCAACAAGATATTTTCAAAGTGTAATTCTTGACTTATTGCTTTGGTTTTATGCCTTCACTTTTTCTGGTTTACACTGACAGAATGTTTGAAAATGTCTAGCGTGATGATCTTACGGGAATGCAACTGAGCGGAAACAAAGTCAGAAAATTGGAATTCTTGATGGCAGATGCCGTAGCAAAAGGTGCTGACTGTATCATAACGATAGGGGGAATACAAAGCAACCACTGTCGCGCAACTGCTGTAGCCGCAAAGTATCTTAATCTTGACTGTTATCTCATTCTACGCACCTCTAAGGTCAATTTCCTTCTCTTAATTTTACTACGTTTTTACAATATACCTTTTTCTTATCAAATAAGTTATTTTTTTGCCCTCTTTGCTACATACTCGTGATGTATTGCAGGTCCTTGTAGACCAAGATCCTGGATTGACAGGCAATCTTCTGGTGGAGCGTTTAGTTGGAGCTCATATTGAACTAATTTCAAAAGAAGAGTATGCAAAAGTCGGGAGTGTGGTGTGTTAAATTTCCTTTGTTGCCAATGATTTTTTTTTTAATGCTTATCAAGTCAGTTTTAATCAGGCATGCATTTCTGATAGCTTATCAAATGTTCTTTGAGTCTTTTTAGAAATGTTATGTTACCATCTTAGGTTGAAGTCTGAAGTTTCAGTACTGATCTATGGCTAAGTGATTCTTTTGATAGACATGTATTATGAACTGCATATTAAAAAATATTTGTGGTTTAAATGGAGTGTGACTCAACAGACGGGAAAAAAGAGTATATGGGCAGCTATCATGCTGTTGAACCAACATGTATTTCTGATATTAATAAACTTATTTATTTTCATTGCTAATAATTTTGTAATTTGGGTCTCTATTTTATATTTGGTCTCAGGCTCTTACTAAGCTCTTAGAGGAAAAGCTGCTAAAAGAAGGAAGAAGACCATATGTTATTCCTGTTGGCGGATCTAACTCCCTAGGAACCTGGTGAGATGGGTTTGTCTTTTTATCGAAACCTCCTTGGATTTTGTTTTTTAGTTTATTTTTTATTTTTATGATGAATTTTTTTTTCCAATTTCACTGTTCCCCCCTCCCCTCCCCCTCTGTTTCATTCCTATGTTCCATACTTCTTTTTTTTTTTTTAATAGTTTTTGGAACTCCTTCAATTGGGTGCAGTATCATTTCTTAATATTGGAAATGAAAATAATTTCCTATTTTCCTAGATAAAATTTCCTATTTGTCTTCACTTCTTTTAAGCTTTAATTTTTATCCATAATGTGGTATCTGGTACCTGTTCTTCACAATACCCTTCACATCACATGGCATAAAGCTTAATTGGGGCCTTCAAAATGAGAAGGAAGAAGGGAGGGGTGAGGGTTGAGAGGTGTCATTTCTCTTATTGATTTTACGTATGTATTTTGATTTTAAAATTCTTAAACTTGCACACCTTTACTCCTTTCCCTTTCTTGTTTGTTTTTGTTTTTCTATTTAAAAGCAAACATTTCTTGATTTCCTGTTCAATTTTAAGGGGCTATATTGAAGCTATTCGAGAGATTGAGCAGCAGCTTCACAGTGGGACTGGCAAAGTGAAATTTGATGATATTGTTGTAGCATGTGGCAGGTTCTGCTCTATGCCATCTCTTATTGAGTATAATATAATTAGATTAAGCATCAATTTATTGTATAAGTATAGCTCTATAGAATGGGCATTGAATGGGCATTGATCAATGTAAAGCTATAATAAGTGCCAGCTTTATTTACTTTAGTAAGGACATTTCATCTGTACTATATCCTTGAATTGAAACCATTCATTATTATTTTATATAGAGCCTTGTTTCTGTATTTGACAACACTCACTTTCCTTTATGTTGAGGATGATTAATGTATATTTCCATCAGTTTAATATTTTACTTTATTGATTTTTAGTGGGGGTACAATTGCTGGTTTGTCATTGGGGTCTTGGCTGAGTTCGTTGAAGGCAAAAGTACGTCATTGGAATCCTTTCAATAGAATATCAATTTGATGCTCTGGACATGTTATGCAATTAGTTCTTCCTTTTTCTCTGCAGGTTCATGCATACTCTGTCTGTGATGACCCTGATTACTTCTATGACTTTGTTCAAGGCCTACTTGATGGACTTGAAGCAGGCGTTGATTCACGTACTATTGTTAACATTCAAAATGTGAGTGTCATAGCAGAGTAGATTAGTCCTTTCTGTAAATATGTAGTACACTTTCTTGCAAGGCTGATCTTTCAGTAGTTTTCCTGCACCATACTAGTTATACGTAAAAATTTTATAAACAGGACACATACTTTGAGGTCAGTTTCATTGCAGGTAAGGCACCCGCCGGCAGGTAGGGCTGCCGGAGGTGGGGTGGGGAGCGGGTGTGATCTGCATCTCCCTCTTCTTTATTTTATTTTATTTTGTTTTTTTGTTTTTTTTCCCAAAGTATGTGTACTATTTGAGCAATTTTTCCTATGTTAACAGACATATAACATGCTATCATACGAAGCTGTCTCTATTAACAAAAAGTGCATACAATTTTACACACACAATGTCCATACTGATCAATTGCTAATAAAATATGAAGTAATTATGTATTGTAAACACCAAAAAAGAAGTAATTATGTGTTGTGGTCTGACAGGCCAAAGGTCTAGGGTATGCAATCAACACATCTGAGGAGCTTAATTTTGTCAAGGAGATTGCTGCGACCACTGGGGTTGTTCTGGATCCAGTTTACAGGTCTGTATCAGTCATATTTTGTAGTCTGTTATTTCAAACATCTTTGTGCATGTGATGAAATCTTTACTATGTATATATTACTTTTCCAGTCTATTTACAAAGAATCTCAACTAATTATGACGTGTTGTTTAGAGATTATGTATAGTGACATTATAGAGATTACTGGTGAACCATGAACCACTTGATTAGTGATTTTATTTTCGCTGAATGGCGAGATCAATGATTTAATTAAGTTAAAGATTTTGCTTGTAACTTTTCAGTGGCAAAGCTGTTTATGGAATGATGAAGGACATGACAGAGAATCCAAAGAAGTGGGAAGGAAGGAAGATCCTATTCATACACACAGGTGGGCTACTTGGGTTGTTTGACAAGGTAGAGCAGATGACTCCACTGTTGGGAAATTGGCGTCGGATGGATGTCCTTGAATCTGTTCCACGGAACGATGGTATCGGCAAAATGTTCTAGTCTTTGGCCTCTATGGCTCGACACTCTAGATAAACCAAACCAACACCCATCAAAGTGTATTCGGTGATTAACAATCGATAAAGCCATATTTCATAGATGTTATAAATGAAAATCTCTACACCCAAGTTTCTTAGGCATTTCTGTTTCAGAATTATGATATGATTATATGAACAGAAAATTATGGTGGACTGCCATTCATAATTTGGCCTTCACATTGTTTTTTGAATTTTGGCTCACATTATCTATAAATATGTGAAATTCAAATCTATTATTAAGGGTAATGTTGGAATAGAAAATGACAATCTGTCAGCTGAATAAATCTTAGTTAATTTAAAAAAACTAATATGATATTAGTATAAATGGTGTTTATAAAATGGACCGGCCGTCTAATAAAAGAGGGCCAGGCCCAGAACAAACATCTCAAGAATGGGCGGGAAAACTATACCCAAAAGAAAACCAAGCAAAGCCCAAGAGAGCCCAAAGCGGCAGGAAGAGAAAAGCACGAGACAAAAGCGTAATAAAATTACCGCGAATTTTTGGAGCCAAAATGAACCCTTCGTTGCAAATTTGAAATTTCCGTCTTCCCAAACTGTTTTAAAATTAGTTTTTGTTTCGATCGCCTCCTTATTTCAAAGCCAAATCGATTTTCCTTCCAGTTCACCCGAGAAACCAAGAGACACCGAGACTCAGAGAGCGACTGATATCGGGTAATTCCTTTTCTCAATCTCAAGTCATAATCCTATACTTACGTAGTTCTGCAATCTTATTCTTCTTTTATCTGTTTTGAAATTTGAATCTACGGGGATGTTATTGTCTATTTATGTTAGAGTTTTGAAGATGATGTTATGTATCGATTCTAGAATATGGTATGGTATAGGCTGTATACTTTCTCTACATATTTGAGGGAGGCATGGACTATTTTCTATATGAATTTCATATAATATTAGTGAGGAGTAAGAACTCTTCTCAGATTTTAACTAATTTAGTTATGTATTGATGAAGCTCGCTAAATTATATAAAAAATGAATGGATAAATATCCTGATGGAAATAGTGGGTTTAATTCTCATCTTGTATATTAATTTCATTGCTGTGATTGTAGTGTGTTTCGGAGAAAAGGTGGAATAATTGGAAAACGATTTGAAATACTGTGTATTGGCTACGAGTGTGGTTACAACTTAGGAATGTTGCTTCAGAGTTCCACCCTGAGTTCAGTTGAAGTGGGGAACGAAGACCTTTGCATTTCTATACTTCATAGTTACGGGCTCCAAAGTGTTCCCCTTCCTAAAAGTTGTTGTGGTCAAGTTTTGGGAAATGATACTCATGGTGGCTCCATTCAGTCCTGTAAGCTGTGTGGTCATTCAGAAAATATATTGAATATGCTACTTTGCGATCGTTGTGAAGAAGCATTTCATGTATCCTGCTGCAACCCCAGGGTGCTTTTACCGATTGATGAATGGTTTTGTCAGTCTTGTTCAAAAGTTATTTGCAAAAGGCCACAGAATAATTCCTTCCCGAGTTTAGCTGAGGTCTGGAAACGAGACCTTTGCATTTCCAAACTTGAAAGTTATGGACCCCAAAGTGCTCCCCTCACTAAAAGTTGTGGTCAAGTTTTGGGAATTGGTAATTGTGGTGGTTCTATCCAGTCGTGTGAGCTCTGTGGTCATTCAGACAATATATTGAATATGGTACTTTGTGATCATTGTGAAGTAGCGTTTCATGTATCTTGCTGTAACCCCAGGGTGGTTTTGCCAATTGACGAGTGGTTTTGTCATTCTTGTTCAAAAATTATACGCAAAAAGTCACAGAATAATTCTTTGTTGAAGTCTGGTACGATCACCCCGGGGATTGGGATTGGTCCATGCAAATTTGAATTGGGTCCAATAGCAGTTATGTTGAAGTACCCCAAGCCATATATGTCTAAGGCTCGAATTGGGAAAGCATTTCAAGCAGAAGTTCCTGACTGGAATGATCAAATTTCTGTGTATGTCATGTTAGTATCACTAAATTTAAATTCTTGGTTCTTGAACATTTACTCAATTAAATGATTTGCTTTTGTTTGTACCATATGCCTCATTTTCTTTTCATGTTTTATCTTTAATTTAACATTTGTTTAGAGTTATCTGTTACTGCAATAAAGATATCATTTTTTTCCCATTATGATAATGCTAATTTTACTTGAGTTGAAAATTGTGATTTACAAGATTTCAGTCAGAAAGCTTATCAAGATATATCCACTTTAATTTTGGATGCCAGATCCAGTGTCTGAAGTCCAAACTGATGACTGGGATTGCTCTTGTGCTGTTCTTCTGTTGTAACTAGTACTATCTGTTGTGTCTCTCCATGGCTGTGCCTAGTCTTTTTCATTTTACATCTTATTTGGGGAATCTTTAAATAAGTCTAATGTTACAGGGCTCCACTGGCTGAAGTCCACACTGATGATGGGGATTCTTCTTCTGCTCTTCTTTTGGGCCCAATCAATTCTCATTTTGCTGATCCTCAGGTGATAATATTGAAGTTCTTGTAATAATAGGTTCTACATACTTATTGTAAAAATGTGTAGTGTTACACATCAAGTTTTCGTATAATGAACCTTTCAGAAGTGAATTTTCATAGTTTATTATAAAATTATTGGGACAAGCATTATATGAAATTTATTGTTTTTTTTATAAACCATAAGTGTGGTTTGGACCGTTTGGTGTTGATTAGGAATTCCACCCTCTAGCTAGAAGGCTTGGTTACACCCTTTACAACAACACCTTGCGGTTGAAGTGGTCCCCGAGTTAGGGTAGGCTGTCAGCATAGTGTATTTAGGGTTTATCCAGCTTTTCAAAAAGGTGTTTAGGTTTCGCATCTTAAAATCTATGAATCTTATGGGATGACTGGTAACTGAAGTTGGAAGGGTTCAAATGGGTTTACTGGTAACTGAAGTTTTGTAATCCAGTTGGAATTCATGGTTCCTCTTGATAACTGAATTTTTCACTTTGTTTCTGTGGACATAAACTACCCAAAGAATTGTGGCTCATTTACTGTTTTCTACTTTCCTTGTTTCAATTGTTGTGTAGTTGGGATCGCCCGTTGCTTCTAGAAAGAGGAAACAAGAGTTCTCATCATAAAATGGTTTCAAATTCCACAAATTAATTTCAAGTAAGTATGCATAAATATTTTTGTTTCTTCCAATACTTTCAATTTAGAATGTTTCTTATATGAACAATTTCTCTGTTTTTGTCCAGTTTGACAATCTCATATACCAATCAGACAACAATAAAGGAAAGGGACTTGGTTTTGTTGTAAGAAACTAGGGAGTGGTAAGTAATTTTGGGTCACAAGTAAAACTATCACCTTACTCAATCATCATCACTGTCCTGATTTCATCCAACTCCTTCAACCTGCTTTTTATTTTTGGTTGGGGGTAGTGGGGTAAAACTGAGTGATTGGTTTGACACCACTAAAGAACTAATGTGCCAGCAAAACACGACAAACAAGCCATAGCCATCCTGTCTCGTAGTGATAGACGTGGAGAATTGTGTGTGAACGTGAAGGTGGGTCAGTAACCTAATGATCGACTTCCTGTCCACCAGTCAACTTCAATTATAGCTTTCTTTCTCTTTCAATCGAAAATCATTTTGTATACAGTTACCGGCTACCCGATCTGATATTCTTTGTATCAATTATCCGATCCGATTTTTGGGCCATTACTTATTTACAGACTTAGCAAAAGTGTACACGATTTGTTAATTTGACGTGAAACGACACGAAAATTTGTGGATTTGGGTTTGAGATTTTTAGACCCGATTCATATCAGTGTCACCCGTTAATAATCCAATAAAAAAAGGGTTTGGGTCAGGTTAATTTGCGGGTGACACGGGTAGCCCGTTAAGACCCGTTAATGTATAAGGACAATTTAATAA
>QANT01008598.1:0-18209 GCA_003254885.1 Purshia tridentata
TTCTTTGATTTTTTTTTTTTTGATATATGTGCTAGTCAAAATTTTGCTGTAGAAGTTGATTTCATATTTAGATGTAACTTTGTAAGGTGGTACGCTATTTAAAAAAACAATATGTTATATTTACAAAATAAATAAATTTATGATAGTCTTTTTATTTATCCACATATGAACGGATACTGAATTCAGTCAGACTCGTAACTCATAACTCATAATTCATTTATTTTAAAAATTAATTAATTATCAACTATGAATTTTGAATTTAAGACTTACTTTAATAAAAGAAAATTGGGTGTCATGTCATTCACTTAATTTTCATTATTCATATTTAATATATTAAGCGCTTTAAAGCTAATTGATTGGTAAATTAATACGAATCTAGCCACTCTGTTAGACCCATTACATGACTAATCTCATAATAACTAGAATTTAAAATTTGGGTGGGTTGAACTTACCAATCGTATTTATTCATAAATAAAAATTAAATGGTACAAGTAAATTTTATTAATTAAAAAAGAAAAGAGAAACCTAATAGGGGGAAATGGTGAGCCTTATCCCTCAAAAGGCAAATCTATACCAAAACAAAGAAACAACAACAACAACAAAACAATAAATGGAGAATGATTAATCAAACGAAGAAATTTCAATAGAAATTAAAAGTTGGACCTAATTATCAAATGAATTTCATAAATTAACAACACATTGAATAATTAATCTGATATTTGTTTAAAGTAAATACAAATCTTAAGTTTGGGGAGAATGAAATTGAAAAATACAAGTAAACCCTAGATTTCTTACTTGGGTTTGAAGAGAAGTGTGGAGTGAAAAAAATAAGAATATTAGATGGGTAAAATTTATATGAACTTAAGAAGCAGCTGAAGTAAAGAGAGGAGCAGCGTTGGAAGGGCGTGAAGAAATTGTTCGAATAGATGAGTGTTTTTTGTTAAATATGATATGTTATTATGTAATAGAAAAAAGAAAAATTAATAATGGGCTGGAAATAAGGGATGGGATAAGCTGTATATAGATGTGGGTGAGCTAAGAAAAATTTAGGCCGAAATTTACATAATAAAATTTAAAAATTAGTTGGGCTTGCCCTGGCTACAGCCTAGGCTAGCCAACCATTGCCTTCGTGCCTACTCATATTTTGAACTGTTTATTTTTACAAAAATGAACTAAATTGAAAATTATTTAGTCAATTAATTGTGATCAAATAAATAGATGAATATTGTTTTTTTATAAAAGCATATAAATAGTTATTATTATAATCAAATGATTAAATAATTTACAATTTTGAATTTTTTTTGCAAAAAATATTTTTAAAATGGGATTTTAAAAAACAAATAGTTCGAATTATGAGATTACATAGTATGGAATTGGTGGGTCCAAAAGAGTGGTTAGTTTCATATTAACTTGCTAACTAGTTAGTTTTTTTTCAATATAATAGGAATGTGTATGACATATAGAAATATATGTATAAAATGACAAAAGAATTAAGGGTGTTATTTTGCTGTTTATGGTGGTGGTGACAAAATATTTCTCAAGAATTAAAAGAATAGAATTATTTAGAGTTGGGGAGTGTAGTGAGTAAATGAGGGAGGGGTATTTAATTAGCATCACGTTCTTAATGAAGTTGACATCACATTTTGCTGACTTTTTTCAGTTAGGCTGTCAGGTAGGGCCGACTAAGATGGGTAGGATCACGGTTTTTTTTTTTTTTTTTTTTTTNGTGTTTGGCTAACAACTCAGCTGCGGTTTGGTTGTTAATAATTTATTGAGAAGGATTGATAGTAATGTGCACATGAGAATAATAGAATTTACCGCAAAGTCAAGAAAGACAAGCTTTGATTCTCTTTGTGTACTTGGTCCGATTACAAAAGATCAAATAACATTTGTACTTGTTAGCTTTGCTGCTTACCCAGTTCAATAACATGGTAAATCTTTTTAACCCCCTATTGTATAAGTGGAGGTCATATTTGCCCCCACAAATATCCACTACGCACCCTAGTCCTCTTGAAGTTTCCAAAACTACCCTTAGTCTACTACCACAATGCTGAAAAATGTCCGGACCCATTTTTTTCTGATCCTTCGATAAATTTAAGCATCTGATATTCATATAACCATCAGTTATAATGCTGATGCTAAATGACCATATCAAGCGTTGGGCATACCCAAAGACATCAAGGTTCACATATAAGCCATTGAAAGACACAAGCAAAACTGAATAATTTCAAGCAAGGAATATAAACTTATCAATCTAACGAAAAGCAGTACTGTGAGAAGGATTGCATTAATCACATTATATGACAGGTGGAGTTCCCTTATGACATTAGTTATTATCGATTATTATGACAAATTGATAATTAACATATCATTGGCTATACAATGTGCTTATGCAATTCCTTACTAATATATTTGGGAGAAGACCTGGTCATCTGTCCGTGTGTCAGTTGATAACCATCACATTCAAATTTAGGCAAAAACTAAAAGTAGCAATAACTAAGCATTTCCATGGCAAAACATAGGTACTCTAAATTTAGATATTCCTTGTAAAACATAAACCAACCAAGTATGTGGCATATAGTTTAGGAAGCCAGAAAGCCATTCATTTGAGTTTGCAAAAATGGCAGAGAAATTTTTGCGCAGCCTCACAAACAACAAAACCAAACTGGCCATCCCACTCAATATAAGCCTTCATATTCAACTTCTTCTCCTCATCACCCATAAGCAGCCTTGGGCCTTGCCAAGGAGGTGGCGGAAACCTAAAAATGCAGGCCTCTGGCTGCTTCTTAGTTGTCTTTCTTTTCTTCTCTTCTTTCTCTTCATTCTCTTCTGCTCTAACCAATGCTGAAGCGTCCTTCATTGCTCACCGCCAACTATTAACCATCTCTGAAGATGGCAACCTGCCCGACAACTATGAAAATGAGGTTGAGGTGAACCTGAAGTTCCCCAATTCCAGGCTTAGACGTGCATACATTGCACTTCAAGCTTGGAAGAAGGCCATGTACTCGGACCCTTTTAAAACAACTGCAAACTGGGTTGGTGCAAATGTTTGTAATTATACTGGAGTGTATTGTGCCAAAGCTCTTGATGACCCAGAATTGGAGGTTGTGGCTGGCATTGATCTCAACCGTTATGATATTGCAGGATACCTTCCTGTTGAATTAGGCTTGTTGAGCGACATTGCTTTGTTCCACATCAACTCCAACAGGTTTTGTGGTATCATCCCAAAGAGCTTTAAGAGGCTTACACTTCTCCACGAGCTTGATGTTAGTAACAACAGGTTTGTGGGATCATTCCCAGAAGTCGTTCTGTCAATTCCAAACCTTAAGTACCTTGACCTCAGGTTCAACAATTTCGAGGGGGAATTGCCTCCTGAGCTTTTCAATAAGGAATTGGATGCACTGATCTTGAATGACAATAGGTTCACATCCACCATTCCTGACACACTTGGTAACTCCCCTGTCTCAATGCTTGTGGTTGCCAACAATCATTTTGAGGGATGCATTCCTAAAAGCATTGGAAAAATGGTAAACACTTTGAATGAGGCACTTTTCTCCAACAATAAATTTGCTGGGTGTTTACCTTCTGAAATTGGAGCTCTCTCAAATGTGACTGTGTTTGATATTAGTTCAAATACATTTAGTGGGATCATGTCTAAGACTTTCAAAGGCCTTGAAAAGGTGGAGCAGTTGAATATTGCAAACAACATGCTAACTGGGTTTGTTCCTGAGAGCATATGCAAGTTGCCTAAGTTGGAGAATTTCACCTTCTCCGACAACTACTTTAATGGAGAGGCTAAAGAATGCGTACCATCATCTAAGGGCACTGTGTTCGATGACACAAGCAACTGCTTACCAGATAGGCCTAAGCAGAAGTCACCAAAACAATGTCAAGTTGTAGTAAGCAAACCAGTGGATTGCAGTAAGTCAAAGTGTGGAGGCGGATCAGGACCACCAAAACCCTCTCGTCCTCCAGTTGAGAAGCCAAAGCCAAAGCCAACAGTGCCTACACCAGAGACTTCAAAGCCACAACCACCTAAAGAACAACCTCCTAAGGAAGAACAACCTTCAAAAGAGGAACCACCCAAAGAACAACCTCTGAAGGGGGAACCACCAAAAGGACACCCTCCTAAAGAAGAACCACCTAAACAAAACCCACCTACACCAAAACCATCTCCCGAGCTGGTTCCAGAAACTCCAAAACCAGTTGCGAACCCACCTAAAACAGTAGTAGCATCTCCACCACCTGTTCTTTTCACTATAAGTCCGGAGGCTGAGCAACCAATTCACTCTTCACCACCACCAGAAGTCCATTCTCCTTCACTGCCTGCTCTTTCCCCTAAAAGTTTGGAGGAGCCATCAATAGTTGACTCTCCACCTGCAGTCCATTCTTCTCCATCGCCTGCTTTCTCCCGTCAAAGTCCGGAGGCTGAAGCGCCAATAGTTGACTCTCCACCTGCAGTCCATTCTTCTCCTTCGCCTGCTTTTTCCCGTCAAAGTCCCGAGGCTGAAGCGCCAATAGTTGACTTTCCACCTGCAGTCCATTCTTCTCCACCGCCTGCTTTTTCCCGTCAAAGTCCGGAGGCTGAGGCACCAATAGGTTACTCTCCACCCACAGTCCACTCTCCTCCACCACCCCTAGTTCACTCACCCCCACCACCACCGATTCACTCTCCTCCACCACCAGTCCACTCACCACCTCCACCACCTGTTCGGTCACCTCCACCACCGATCCACTCACCACCTCCACCGGTCCACTCACCACCACCACCGGTCCACTCACCACCACCACCGGTCCACTCGCCTCCACCACCGGTCGACTCCCCACCTCCACCGGTACACTCACCTCCACCTCCACCGATACACTCACCTCCACCCCCACCACCGGTCCACTCACCACCTCCACCACCCGTACACTCACCTCCACCACCCGTACACTCACCTCCACCACCGGTCCACTCACCACCTCCACCGGTACACTCACCTCCACCCCCAGTTCACTCACCCCCACCACCGGTCCACTCACCACCTCCACCGGTACACTCACCCCCACCACCAGTCCACTCACCACCCCCACCACCCGTACACTCACCTCCACCACCGGTCCACTCACCACCTCCACCGGTACACTCACCTCCACCACCGGTCCACTCACCTCCACCACCGGTCCACTCTCCTCCGCCACCAATCTACTCACCACCACCTCCGGTCCAATCCCCACCACCACCACCTGTCAAATCCCCGCCACCGCCATCCCAATCATCACCACCCCCAGTAAACTCTCTGCCACCACCTTCTCCGTCCCATTCACCTCCTCCTCCTGCTTTCTCTCCACCCCCTCCAATAGATGATTTGGTCCTCCCACCGAATTTCGGCTTCCAATACTCATCGCCACCTCCACCAATGTTTCCAGGCTACTAAGTAGTACAATATCAACCTCTCGACCTTGCAAACATCCACTTTTGATTGTTGGTCATAGTTTGTAATTGGTGACATCAAAGTGTAAATTTTTTCCATATGCCTACTTAATGCAATAAAGGATATTATCAGCAAACTGTACAATCAAATTTTATTTATCTAATTCTGTGTTCAGTGTGTAAGCTCTTGTCTAAGCTATCTGCTCACAATATTTTGGTTATGTACTTTACGAGCACGTACGGTTTGAAAAAGCTAAAAGTTAATATTTTTGACTTTTTGTTAGGTCAAAAGACGTTTTATTCCATGTACTATGGTTGAATCACAGTCCGTTCATTGTCGTTTCAATTTGCACATTTGTAGTACCGTGCTTCAATTAGCGTTGCAGTCAAGTCCAATAAGTCAAGACCTTGAAATTGAGCAACGGAAAACACTGATGTGGCATCACGTGCCCAACTCGTGACTGCCAATATTATTAAGGCAGGAAAGTTTGATTAGTCATTTCATTAACTTTTCCTCTTATAAATATTTATACTTGCTGATTCATACACTCATTCCACACTTTTAAATGACAAATAGGGACAGGCAGCTCAGTCCGTTAGACTCACTAAACCCACCAAATGATAATTAAATCAATCTAGTTTACTTTAAAAACGAGTGTTTGAACAGCCATATAAATGAGCATTTGAGCTTTAGGATTGTTCTTCATTGTAAGGGATTGAAAGAAAAAAAAGGCTTCTTCACACTTTGCTGGCGAATTGAACTTCTTTTGTGTAAAAGTTAAAGAGTATCAAATCAATGAAATAGATAATAAGTATAAAAGCTCAAGACATCATATATTATAAGGGAAAGCTTTGCATTTTCAATATTGAATTTGAATCCTCTCAATAAGACCCCTCAGGTATAGCACGATTTGAGTTAAATATGTGGGCAATTTATATTAACCTAACATAAAATCTCCAAATTTTTTACCAGCTTTGTTGCAAGTACTTAATTCCAGAGACCAAAATACAATAACAATAACAAATAATTGAAAGAAATAGTTGGTCTCCTCCACACACCACCACCATTCCTTTCGCAAAAAATCACATTTGAAAGCATTTGATACTAAAAGAGATCCTGGCGACGAGTTGAAGTCTTTATCCAGCTTCAACCTTCTTTTTCTTTACGAGCAAACCTTTTTTTTATTTGCTTTTCAGCCTTCATTCCTAGTGGTTCAGTGTTTTAGACCTCTTCAACTAAAAATGTCATATTTTGGTACCACATCATAAACGATATCTCTAATTAAAGCGAGAGCCATCTATGCAAGCGGGCTCGATCTCTATTAAAGACGTGGTCCATAATATATTATCAAAATGTGACACATATTTTCTATTTTTCCTATCAATTGTTGTACAAATAGGTGCAATTTCTAAACATCAAACTGCTCCGGGGCATGCCTCAGAAAGTTCCAAACTAGAATTTCTCATTATTAAACTGTTGAACAAACTATATTGACATTTATTGATATTTATTGATACATATAATGAAAGGGAGCTCGTACAGTTACTACTTTACATGCAGACGACTTGCATTGCCATTCGGAGTTCATTCATCATCATCAGGACAAGTTTCAAGAAACTGTCTTATTTTGAGTCGTTCCTTTGATGTGAGATGAGGATCATCACCAGTCAACCTCCTCCGTATGGCAGCTACGTTAGGATCATCCTGAAAAACCTGCAAGAAAAGCAAAGCAAATGAGAAAGAAACACGGTGAGACTTGATGGTTAGAGCAAGGCCAAATGCATTTAGCTTGGCCAAGCTGGAGCTCAACACAGCATAGGAACTGTTCCCAGACCAGAGATAAATCTATACAGTAACCAGGGGATTGAACTCCGAAACTTATCTTGCAACGAGAGGAAGTTAGAATCCATTCACCAGGTGATCCAGTGTTCTGATACTCAAAAAATCTGATGAAATAATTTGCTACACACTTTTAATTTATTTTATTTTATTTTATTTTCCAATTTTCCTGATGATATCTGGCATTTTCTTGATGGTGACATTGCTTCCTAAACTAAGATTTCTTGTGCAAAGAAAATTTTCTTTCACAAAATCTACCAAAAACACCAATTTTCTGCAGTGTTGCATGCCATCTATATCTCAATGAAAGAGTTCAATTATTGTATAGGCTGCAAACAAAGCTCTGATGGACATTAGTATATCAAGATCTTACCTTTTCTTCTGGCCCAAGATAGACAACTGAATATCTTTTTTTTTTCTTAAAAGATATACATTTTCAGTTCCTTTCTTTAATAATTTGCTAAGTCAAAGCTGAACCTTACTTGAACATAATTGTTGACATGGCCATCCTTGTTGGGAGAGGTGATAAACTCGTATTTATTGCAAATCCATTCACCATCGATAATGTACTTGTACTCATATTGTCCTTCCTGTAAAGCATGAGATTATTTCAAAAAAATGATCAATAAAATGCAGCACTTTGTTTGTATGTTATGCAATCCATTTGGAAGCCAGCATGGCTAAGTTGTAGATGCAATTATCTCTCTATAGAATGACACATATTTGGACTCAACTAATAAGCCATGTTTGACCTGAAAAGGCCAAACATAAGCATACTTTCGATTCAGACAAATGCTTACCGGCAATTCCCTCTTGAGAATCCATGAACCTTGTTCCTCATCAAGCTGTAAGGGTATTCTCTGCAAAAGCACCACAAGAGAAAAGCATACATTGAAAAAGACAACAGACATGAAATCATGTATGATGTATTACCATCTAATCATAATATCTTAGGGTCGATTTGGTAACATGTTTGTTTTTGGTTCTTGGCTTTTTATTTTTAATAATAGACGGGAAAAGCAATAAGAGATATTAAAGATGTGAAGGAGAGGAGCAAATATATAGAATGATAAACTACAAAGCAATACCCACATGCCGGTCAGGATTGATTGAAACAGTCCATACTTCATATTTTACAGGTAGCATAAGTTACATGTTAAAATCATAATTTGAAGCAATATAGTAAGCATAGAAGTCTGCCTCAAAACTGAAGGACCGAAATAAAATGATCATTACCTGACCCCATCCAATATCAAGTCCAGAGATTTCCACTGTAGAGCAATTATTATCTCCCCATGTCAATGTGACAAGCTTTTTTGTCATGCCTGTAAGCTTCAAATGAGAACAAATGTGACAAATGAGTTTGTAATAACTTCTTCTATACATAACAAAAAGAAGACAGATAATAGACCAAGTAAATTTTACTCTGTGTTAAATAAGTTTCCTTTAGTTCAGTCCCTTCTAGATAACCACCTCAGGTATTAAAAATTTAAAATAAACAGCTGAAGTCAAAGTTGTAAATCTAAGTCTTTGCATCTACAACCATTTTCTACTTTCCTCCTGATTTCCCTTTCTTTTTTTGATGAATAAGAAAAGTTATTTAAAGATCAGCCTTATAATTGTAAATATCGGTCATATGATCAAGGAGAAACAGGAATCGAACTTGTAGAGCAGCTTTGAGAAGAAAAAATGAAGAAAAATTAAACCAAAAATTATGTAGCACTTCTGGGAAGGAAAATAAGTTCACTTCAATAGAGGGGATAATAAAAATATTTTTACCAAGGATAATTGAAGTTTGAGATTATAGAGCCATACTTCACTTAAAGTTGCAATTTTTTTGCCCCATTTCTGTGAGGCCTTACTATCTATCATTAGTATGCCACACATTTTTTAAGTAACCTAGTTACTTGTATCAGTGAGGAAAAAGCTTGGACAACTCCCCACCAGTCAGGGTGTTAGAACTGCTACCAGCAAGATCTTAAAATAAAAAGGAAGTGAAAAACATCTGCCCCAGTTTTTATTACTCATGAATATGCTCATACGAGGAAAAATTGTGGTAGCAATTTAAGAATCACATCCATTTCTAGCAGCTAAACAATAAACTATATCAAGTAAAAACTTGCATCTTAAAAATTTTCTATTAAACAAACATATGTGAGCCAGTCCAGTTGAAAACTGACAGATTTTTTTATTTATTTATTGTTACAAAAACTGACAGATTTTAGCATGAGACAACCAGCCATGACTAGGGGCCTAGGGTACAAACAATGATTTACTTCAAATAATATCAAAAAGGAAAAAGAGACTCACAATATCAGCAGTTGCATTTTTTATAGCATCCAGTTTTGGGAAGCACGAACGTTTACTCTGCATTAAATTTGGAGTGAGATACTTCTGAAACACTGCAAAGACGCAAGTTTATTTATACAAACTGTGGCCCACTTGCTCATTTGCTCTAATCAACTGCCATACCACTGACATAAGCTTTCCATAACTTTTTTCTTTGAAAACAAAAAGGCAATGTCATACAACTCCATAGAATTCATTATTGCTTCTAAAACCTGACATGCAACATGCTCCTGTCATAGTTTCATGAATCCATAATTAAACTTATAACTTCTTCTTTTTCCTCTCTCTCTCTTCTTGGATAAATAACTTAAAAACTTCACTTTCACTATATAATATGCAATGGGGATTTGAAAATAGAAAGGCAATATAATACAACTTCCTCCTGTCATTTTTTCATGAATCCATAATGAAACCCATATACACTTCTTTTTTTATTTTTTTATTTTGGGATAAATAACTTGAAACTTCCATTTTCATTAAAAAAATGCATAGGGTCTTTTACAAGTATGCAGAGCATAGTCTGATAAGAATATGATATTGGTATGTTATGCATATCATTATCATGAAAAACCAATGAAACAGGAAGTTACCAGCAGTAATTTGACAGCATCATTAAGTTTGTATCCCTGTACCCAGAACATGTAAGCCAACTGCCATCATAACAAAATTCCAGAAAAATGTTAATAAGAGATAACCAACATGGTGGACTGAAAATAATGGAAAGATAAAGACATATATGAGATGAAAGTCAATGCAAGCTCAAACATATAAACTTGATGTCACGAGTTATGAGAACCCTCTGAACAGTTCTTATGGTTTTGTCTTACAGTCAAGATAATAGTGACACAGATTTATGTAAGCATATATGTATTTTTGTTTGCATAGTATCTTTACAATAACTTTCTACAAAATTTACTGTAGCTTGACTGAGTACATTAGCCAAACTTTCTCAAGTATAACCATTCGTTGGGTGCAAGAAAATTATAAAATGGTGAAGGCATGAAAATATGCTTTATCATGTTCATATTTAAATGAATAAGTACACCAAAAAAGCCATCAGACCAGCACAAAGATGTGGTCAAAACTTATAACAGAAACAGAACTACTCAGATGCAATGCAACCAAACGTCACACATTTACAAATATTTTCACTGATGACCAACAATCAGCTTCAATCTCATTGATTGAAATGTGCAACAGCTACGGACAAATATTTGCACTTCAACAAGGAAACAGCCACTTGCAATTTCTCATGCACCATTGAAAATATAATATACGAGGAAGGATCCATGGCGCCTAGTTTTTTACACAACTTTTAGACTCTTGGATTAGTATGCTTTGAATGGCTTAGATTAAGTCTGATGTGGCTAATTAAATTATTATTTTTTAAAACATTGAGAACTACAATCTAACAAATTGATAACTCTGAAAATTGCATTCATTTTACACCTCTCCTTCTTAGTTTATTGCTTTGTTTTTGAGTTAAACTTGTGCGTTTTAATCTTCTTTTGTTTAGTTTTCAGTAATTTAATTCTAGGAGCTTAATGAATGCATTTAGAGTTATGAAGCATGGAAAACTTGTGAAATTGGTCTTGGCAGACAGTCAACTTTTCAGATTAAACTGTACCATCTCAGAAGGAATTAGGTGTTGAGCCTTATATGGTTGGAAAGCTCTGAAAGTTAGCTTTCTAGAGAATTTTACGGATCTTGATTCCGAATTTTCTAGAGGAAGATATGTTGATTTAAGCGTGAGTTGGTCAGATCAGGAAATTTGTGCAAAAATTGAAGAACCAAAAAGGGAAAGTTACCAATTCGGAAATTTATGCTTCTTGGATGTGTTTTGTGATTTCGGGAAGTTAAATAAGGCCCAATAGCTGATTTAATGGAGTTCCTACGTTGATTTTATCTCCTTATGACAGCTGGAGGTAGAATTGATTGAGGAAACCTTTTCCTACAAACATAAGGAATCCTTAATGGGCTGGTTTTTGGTGTGAGCTTTAGGAATTGTTTCAGCAGACCTAAAACCTTATTTGTACACTATAAAAGGAAGAGAAGAAGACCACAAAAGGATCTTTACACAAGCCATTAAAAGAAAACTCGTTTTTGGAGCTTAGCCACACAAGAACAGCAAGCAAGGAGGCCTAGAAGAGCAGTTCAACATCAGAATTGGTTTTCCAAGGGTTCTCGTTATTCAAGCTTAAATTCCAGATGTCTTTCATGATTAATTTGCTTGTATCCATGTTCAGAATGTGTAACTAAACTCCATAACTAGGGTTTCAATGTAGCCTAGCAATTCTATTTGATGTTTTAAGTTAATTATCCAAGTTAATTGATTCAGTTTTCTGGTTCCATTCACTTATGCTTAATTGAATATGTATGCTTGTTTTTATGCTTGATCACCATTAGAATAAGTATATCTTGGTTAGTTTACATACACATCATATGATTCTTAATTGAACTAGTGAAAGGAAGGGTAACATGTGACACACATCATGTTAGTGTTACTTGGTTCCTATTTATTCTTCTTATGCTTAATGGATTTGGAATAGATAATTTAGACTACACATCATAGTTAAATTATGTTTTCTGAATACTTGATTAAAACCACATATCATGGATAATCATACAGGAGGAGGAACGAACCCTAGAAACTGAGTTGGTGAATTTGGATATAATTAGCTTAATTCATGAATTAGATTGTTATGGTGAAATTGAATCCCTAGTGTTCCAAAGTCTGTTTACAACCTTAAAATTCTTACTTCATATTTTTGTTTACTTTCTTGTCTTTTAATTTTAGTTTAGACCAATTAAATTCAGTTTGTCTTTTAATTTAATTCTTTTATCTAGTTTTTATTAGGGTTTAGATAGGTGATAAAGTTTAATTCCTAAAGCAAATCTCTGTGGGTACGACCTCGTTTTTGCATATCTTTATTACAATTGATTCGTGCGCTTGCGAGAAATTATACAACACAAATTTTCTATTGAAGTGTCCTTTCTTTCTCCTTTTTCCCTGGTCGTATCACTAATAAAAGACCTGAGGCTTCAAACAGGTCCACTTAAAATTCCAATAGAGCGACTAATATAAGCTAAATGATTAATTCCGGCTTACAAAAAGTTGCAAATGAGTGAACAAACACACGCTGCACATGCACACACAAAATTGCATGCTTTCATGCATCATATGCATAACTTATTCTTTATCGTGAAAAAATAAATTTTAAATAACTTGGTAACGGGCATAGTAAACAACAGGGGGGAACATAGGGGGTTGAGGGTCCATGAGAATGGTAAGCTTCATTAGTCCCATAAGATGCTTGATCAAATGTTGGGAAGCATATTATTAATTTTAAATAAAACATTAACAAGCATACCGCAACTGCAGGAGCTCTTCCAAGTCCAGCAGTGCAATGCACATAAGTTACACCTCCATTTCGATTTATGGCCTTATAGAATTTGCTAACGACAGCAGGAAGCCGGAGACGTAGATCATATGCATCAAAGTCCCTGATACATTAAACATTAGGCTGCTGAGTGTTGTATATGCTGAAGCAACAATATATGAATGTGTCATATGTCCTTGTGCACAGGCACATGCACACGCCCCTCCCCAGAGAGAGAGAGAGAGAGAGAGAGCAATTATTTGGTTATTTCGTGAGAGAAAAAATGAAATTACAGGTGAGAGTCTATAAGCTGTCACTGATAATGCTGTCCAAAAAAAGCAGGTAAATTTTTCAAATCAATGTCAACATAATATATAATGCATCACTCATAAAGAAAATCACAAGGACAAATAGAAACCAAAGTTAACCACTGGTTCCACTTTTCAGTAATGATAAAACAAAGTATCATGCTTCTATGTCAGAAATTCATAGTTAAAAACCAGCAACACTGACTATTTTAGCAGAACTAACCTTATTTCAGCACGCAAGTGTTCAATGTCATCAAATGATTTGGCATACTCTCGAATGGCACCAATGTCAACCCCAAAATATCTGGAAGAACTAGTGAAGGAATTTATAGAATAAATTTTACACTTCACAACTATTACCTCATGCCTAATAAAGTGAGCCACAACAATTACTTTTTCTTTCTAATAATAAGTTCCATATGTCAAATTGAAACTTTGAAGACAATATACTTTGGGATACTCCAGATCTGAATCTTTTTGCAAGCAAAAAATAGTCTTCACTCCAATGCTACGAAGCCTGTCAACATCTTCAGGAGTCTGGTAATAAGTAGAAAGAAAAAAATCAGACAAGGTAACTTTAAGAATGGAAAAATTTGTCCATGTGATCTGCTATAAAACAAGGATCACCTGTAGGCAAGACCCCACAATCAGATCTGGACGTATGTAATTATAGTTCATACCTAGCTCATGCCTGTAGGTCAGGACTGCATCAAAATGTTATATAAGAGATGATAGCTGTAATTACATAAGCAAAATTAAAATATAAATCATGGGAGGCACATTCACTTATACCTAAAAACACTCAAATTTCACACCAAAAAGTAAATGAATCTATATCCTCAACCCTGTGCACCTTCAGACCCATATTTCCAAAACAGTGCATGACTGGCTGACTATAATCTTACACTTCCAAATCAAGTTCCTGAGTATATTGAGCCAGGCATAATAAATTACAGACCATGACTAACTTACCAGCACCCATGGCTTCTGTCATGGTATTACTATATATCTCAGATTTCACCTCTTTCACTTCAGATTTTTCCCCCTTTGCTTCAGCACTAGGCGTGGAACCAGAAATTGCCTAAATACACACAAATTTAAAATATTCAAATCACATCAAGTAGCATGGTCGATAACAGCTTCCAAGACAACATTTCTCAACAAACCAAACAACTAATTTACTGATGGCATGCATTCTGTTCATGTCCAATTACTCCACAGAAAAACACAAAGACCCACAGACGCACACAAATATACTGACTACTTAATATAATTGGGCCATCATCATGGTCATACAATAGACAGATTGATGTTAAAAGAATGCTGTCCAATACATTGCGTAAAATTTATGTCTCTAGAAGTTACAAGTTTAGTCTAAAAGCTTAAACTGACAAAGAACAGCATATGTGGACCGTGCGCCCGTGTGGATTGTTTTTTTAAGTGCGTTTTATATCAAAAAGAGTAGGATAGTAAATCCATTATCTACTCCTCTTAAACCATGTTAAAGCTTAAACTAGCAACAAAGGGCTGTTATTTAGACTTGTTCATTTCATATTCTCCTCTGAGAAGTATCAACTTTGAGTTGGGAAATGGGAATGATATACAGTTGGCTAAAATCAATTACAAATGAGAAAAAGATACATACAATACATACATACATACATACATATACAAACGCAAATCATGTACTACCATCTTCCAGAGCTTTTTTAAATTAAAAAAAAAACCCCAGAAAAGAAAAATGGCTTATAAGCTCCATAAAATGAGATATTACATATAACTGAAGCAAATATTTAATCCAAATGGCAGAAAAATCTACCTTCACGGCCATACTTCTGGGTAGATCGGCACTATTCATCACTCCCTGCATTCAACATAAAGTTGGTGATAATTTTGACACAAGAACACATGTATGTATGTTCGTACGCATTGGTGAAAGATGTGTGTACCAGAGTTGCGAGACAGAACGAAGGCTTTCTGGGTTGGCATCTGAAGCCACGGAGAGGCAAAGCAGGGGATCTGGGAATTTGGAAAACAAATTAATTAATTAATTCATGAAGAAAAATTGGTGATTAATTTAGAATATGTGATCGAAGTTGTATTGGAAGCTGAAGACAGACCCAGGAAGATTCTGAAGACCATTCATCTCTGATAACAAGAATAAAGAAGACCTTTCTTTCAGGCAAACTCACTGAGAGCTCAGTCACTTAGAAGCTAAACTGATATTTTCTCCTGGCTGGCCTTATATACACGTTGTTGTTGGGACTAAAAAAGGATCGACTTTTAGAAGATTCTCCAAAATGCCACTCACTTTTCAATAAAGTATTACAGTTGAATTTTCTTTTTTCTTTTTTCTCTTTCTTTTTTTAGTTGCGAACAGTATTAGATATTTAGATATAATCTTTTTTAATTAAGTATACATCAATCTTACTATTATAAATTTATAGAAAATGTTTAGTATTACAAATTTCACTAAAAATGAGATTGCAAATAGAGAAGTCACTTTTCATTCAAATCCATTTAATTCATTCATATTCTCTTATCTATAACACATACTCTCAATTCATACATATATATTTATTCAATTGAAATGCTAAAGAAAAAAAAAACCTTTATTATATCATCACATACGAGATAATAAAATATAAAAATTCGGTTTCTTAATTCATATAATCAACTAAACAAATTTATTATGCCAAAATCAAGTTCATTTTTGTTATTAGTCCGTCTTATTTATTACTCATGTTAGCATGTTTTCGTGTGTGTATGTGTTTTTGTTTTTGTGTCCTTTTTGTATTCAAATCAAGTAGTAACTTGGTATTATACTTACTCATCTAGAATGGTGACCTTAATTTACCTTGATCTAAAATTCTCTTTCTAAATTAAATGTTCATTCTCTTTAGTGTGTTGCAACTTGTTCTCAAAGGTAATTAATAATGAGAAAAAGTTGGTTAACCATGGATTTCTCCTCTTGCTCTTTTCCCCTCATAATTAATGGAATTTTAAGGATTAATTAATTTAATTGCGTTGCATGGCCTAGGTATTTGCTAATTAATATGTATGTACCTACAAATATGAGTATATAGGATACTATAACTAAAATGTTTCTTAATTAAAAGGGCGCAATATGTAAAAATAGGTAATATATAGTTATTAATATGGAAAACTTGGTTAATTAATCATGGATTTCCATAGCTTCTTGTTTTTTCCCCTCATATTTTTAATGCAATTGTAACTCCATTGACTTCTTGTCATGGGTATAAAAAAAAAATTTCCATCGTCTAAACTGATTTCTCTTCTTTGTCTAGATATATATATGATTATATCTCCTCTCTTTATTGGAACCTTCCCACTGCCCACTCTGATTTGAATTTTCATGAAAAAAAAGTTGGAACTTTCTCTCCATCTTTTTACCAAGAATATATTGTATTTCATATATATAATTTGACAAAGATTGTTGTTCTCTTTTTATTTTTGGGTAATCTAGGGTGTCTTGAGCCAGTTTTTGCACACTAGACTAATTTCTTGAGCCAATCAAAGACAAACAATCTACGACGGGCCTAGAAGATTCACTAAAGATTTTACTTCCCTTGCTGCCCACTCCAAGGGTCAAACTGGGGACTCGAACTTGGATGCCAAGAGTATTGTTTTCTTTATTATAAGTAATTAAATATACATAAAAAAATGTAAATTGTAAAAGATTTTATTGATTTATTCGTAATTAAGCTTAGAACAACAGAATTTTGATTAAAAACACAATATCTATTAATATAGAAAATCTAAATAGAGGGTCTGAACTATCTAGTGTTTAAATAGCGAAAGCATGAAATTATTAATTTCCTAACGAGACCCATTTGTAGAATTTCACGATAGATACATAATATTGATTATGACCTAATCTAATAATACTAAGATTATCTAAAATTTATATTCTGATAGTCAATATATGCTTAATTTGCATGATAATTAATCACTTTGCTTTGTCTTTGGACAACATCGCTTCTATGAGAAATCGGTCCATTATGATCAGGGCCGGATCTAAGATTTTGTAGGCCCTGTGAACAAATTAAATTGGGCAAGAAATTATATATATACACAAAGGCCACTTTCATTGATAGATCTTTCATTTAAAGTTAAATAAAGAATCTCTTGTGGAGTCTAATTTGTATTGTATTTTGATGATCAAAATCGTCTTTAGTTATACATTGAAGGATTATCCTTACAAAAAATTAGTTAAATAAAAAACCATTTATCCGTTTGATTAAATGGTCATCATTTCCAGTATTTATTGAAAATATTTTGTTCGTATATTTATTTGATCAAAATTAGTTTAATAGTTTCTAATTTGTTTAATCTTTTGAAGAATGATTTTAAATGTAGACCTAATCAATAGACAGTGTGAATTGTTAAAATACCATATGGAGTGGGCCTCATGAGGACCCCTTAAATAAAACTATTTGAAAGATCCATAATAAAAGGGGCCTGTATATATATATTTCTTCCTTTAGGGTGTACCTCAACTTAAACATGATGTTGTGAGACATACTTCAAATTGTAATTCAAAGATTGAAGCCATCTATTTTCTAAGTATTTGAATAAGCTAGGATCATCCTTACAAAAAATTAAAAAGTGGGAAATTGTTTAACCATTTGATTAAAAGATCATCATTTCAAGTGTTTACCGAATTACTAGCTTTGTCAATTTATTTGATGATAATTAGATATTTTAATAGTTTTCGATTTATCGAATTTTTTACAAAAATGATTCTTGTATAAAGATTTATAAATTAATAGACTACTTCGATCATCGAATTAAAACGTAGAGTTAGTCCGGAAGTCATACCTCATTATATTTAAGATGAAGTATATATATACCTTAACGAAAGGGACCTACATATATTAGGCAATTAAATCCCT
>QANT01008601.1:0-12514 GCA_003254885.1 Purshia tridentata
GTTTTCATTATAAAATGTTAACCATTTTTTTTTTTAAGAATTTAGAAATTTAAAAATCAAGTGATGCTCGAGCTCCCATCAAGAAGTGCTAACCCTTATTTGTTTTCATTAAAGACTTTTAACGCTTTGTTTTAGAATTTAAAATTTTAACCCTGGAATAATGCTCGAGCTCCCATCTAGAAGTGCTTGATCCCCCCACAAGCATTACTCAACAGGGTTCAAGCACTACTCAAGGGGGCTTCAAGCACTTCTTGATGGGGAGCTCGAGTACTACTCAAGGATGAGATTTATAAATTCCTACAGAAAGGGTTAAAATTATTTAAATAGAACAGATTGTGGCTAATTATTCAATAACAAACATGCATACAAAATAAAGAACTCCCAGTAGGTTTCAATTAAATATTTTGTCACTTCAATCTCATACACAGCTAATGGTTCAAAATTTCAAATTATAGCAAAAAGAATGGCATGCTAGTGCTATTAAAGCAATTTTTTCACTATAAGTAAGTGATTGGGTAGTGTGATTAATAGTTTCTCTTTTAAACCACTCCCTCCTTCAATTCAAATTCAAATTCCTCTTCATTCCATTCCTTGTTAACAAAATTCTCTATGATATCATATTGCCCAACAAGGTTCCATCTTCATCAACTTTAAAAATATATTAATAATTAGAAGAAAAAAAGGAAAGAATGTGACAAGAGTTCAAGTAGATTATGCAAATTCTTCCTTGCTTTCCAAAACCGACAATTTTGTATTTGCACACACATTGTATCTATTAGTCTAAAAGAAATACATGTTCCACAATCCATTAAGAATCACAACTACTAAGATCAAGACAAATCAAACATCTGAGACAAATGAAAAGAAATAGTTCCAAATGCTTCAAAAAGAATGTGCAGAAAAATCAGACAAATAGGACACAATAAGAAAAACACAGACATCCAACACCAAATAAGAGGGAGTTCATTTAAACTATAACCATACTTTCTGAACCTGGACTTTACAGCAAACCTTTCATGAGTCGGTCAATATCTTAGTAATTCAATTACAGGTAAATAAGTAGAAAATTCAATGTTATTCATAGAAACAACTACAGAAGAAATGTAACACTAGAAACATCAAAATAGTTACTATGAGGAATAATATAACAAAGTCTCCACTGATGTGTAATTTTGGTAACGAGAATGTGCAGAAAAATCAGACAAATGAGACACAATAAGAAAAACACTGACATCCAACACCAAATGAGAGGGAGTTCATTTAAACTATAACCATACTTTCTGAACCTGGACTTTACAGCAAACCTTGCATGAGTCAGTCAATATGTTAGTAATTCAATTACAGGTAAATAAGTAGAAAATTCAATGGTTATTCATAGAAACTACAGAAGAAATGTAACACTAAAAACATCAAAATAGTTACTATGAGGAATAATATAACAAAGTCTCCACTGATGTGTAATTTTGGTTAGTTTTAATAATATGTTTGTTTCTTCAAAAAAAAAAATAATAATAACAAAAACAAAAAGGTAGATCAAAATATGAAGGCCCAATTTAAACTCCTCTCGAACACAAGCATTCAGTTTTTGTATTATTAATGGATAAACAAGAAAATTTGACAGGACTTTGACCGGGGGACTTGATCCTACAGTCCATAACATGTAATAAACTACATTACAGGCCCAAGAACTAACCTGCTGACAAGGGCTTTTCTAACTACTCTAATGACTCAAGAAAGAAAAAGATAAAATGGTAAGAGATTTCAAAAACACACGAATGAAGGAAAATATATGAAAGCATTACATGATTGCAGATTCATAAGAGCATAATTGGACATCATTCAGTAAAGTAAGTATATGATATCAAATTAAACATATTAAAGAAATGAGAATAACTCAGACACTATATATTAGAATCATAGCTTCTATCCATGTGGCATTTGCTTTGGATTCCTTCACCCACCCCACTAAATAATCAGAATCTTCCCATCCACAAAATACATATTTATCTATATCTAAAATATCTGGAAGCTTCAAGTGAGGATGCCCTTATTTAAAAAAAATGAGAACATCATACCCATGACCTATGGTCCATTGATCAGGACCATATATTTTTAAGGTTGTCCTTAAAGGATCATCCCTACCAAAACATAAGCCAAATCAGAAATTGTTGAACCATTTGATTACCATCAATACCATTTCCATTTTATCTAACAGAATGATTTTTCTACACAGTTTAGATGACCAAACTGTTACTGGTTTGGCTACTTTTTACAAGGATGGCCCTTAAGGAGAGACCTACAAAAATGGAAGGTTCTGATCATTGAACAGCATTTTGGGTGGTCCCAAAGAGGATGTTTGCATTTTTATTAAACTGAGTGCATCCTCACTTGAAGCTTCTTGTGTAAACTATTATAAGGCATTCCCTCTAACTGAAATTTTTTTTCTTTCCAAGAACTACCTTGTCTTAATCCTCTTGTAGCCCCAAATTTTCTTCTAGGTCTCCAAATTATCATTATTGAGAATTCCATTTCCTACTACCAACCCTTGTACTAGCTGACTTGCCTTTGCCTTCTCCATTTACTGATTTAGGACATCTACTACAGTTGTGAACAAGAAGGGTGAGTAAGTATCACCTTGTCTCAATCCTCCTGTAATTATAAGGCATTCCCTCTAACTGAAATTTTTTTTTCTTTCCAAGAACTCCATTTCCTACTACCAACCCTTGTACTAGCTGACTTGCCTTTGCCTTCTCCATTTACTGATTTAGCACATCTACTACAGTTGTGAACAAGAAAGGTGAGTAAGTATCACCTTGTCTCAATCCTCCTGTAGCCCCAAATTTTCTTCTACGTCTCCCATATATAATTACTGAGAAATCTGGTGATGTAAATTTTACTATTCAATGAAAAGAGAAATTTGCAGATCATAAATATCCCCCAATCCACTTCCTAGGTCTCGCACCAAACCCTTTTTTCTCCATCATAAACTACAAAATAATCCCACCCCACATGATCATATATGCCTTCTTGAAATAGATTTTAAACACCAATCCTTCTGTCATCTTCTTTCGCACCTCTTCTCCTACTTCATTTGCCACCAAAACAGCATCCAAGAATCTGTCTCTCTTACAAAAGCTCCTTAAGCAAATTAAATAGTGTCACTTAACACCTCCCTTAACCTTGAGGCAAACACCTTACCAATTATACTGTACAGACTAGTCACCAAACTTATAGGTCTGTAATTCCCAATCTTCAATGACACCGCCTTCACTTCTCTTTTAATTGCCTTAGCTTTAAAGGGGCCATACACTGTATGTAGTCACCAATCTTGTCCATTTATCCCCTTTTATTGAGACCAAAAAGAAAAAGTTTGCCCTTTAATGTCAATCTTACAAAACTACAATTAAATAATATTTGCCAGTAAAATTCCACTAACTCCACATTCCACACAACTATCCATGTACTAATAAGAGTCTAAAAAAGAAAAGGAAGCCAAAAATAGAAACACAATTCAAGATTTCCATGTTTATGCTACTACAATGAAAAAAACACAGTGGCATCAGGTAAACCATAAAATCAGCCTCCATATAGAACAATTTGCATAATCTTCGTGAAACTGTACTATAATACAATAAACTGTCAAACACTAAAAATTTTGTTTCAATGGTTTTACTTGAAATGAAAGTACTTACATCACCTATGCACACAACATAGTAAAAATAAAACCTACACTAATTTTTTCTCATAAACCATCATCATCTTATTTCCCGAAAGCAACCCTTACACCCCACGGTCTGTTCAACACTGCTTGAGCCAGTTTAACGCACTCGATAATCATTCTCAAAACAAAGTAAAATATGATGAAAAGATGAGAGCACCAATACAGGTTAAGCAGCAAGATCTAAAACATAGTATCAAGCTTACCGTTCTCAGACGACAAATTGCATGGAATGTAAAATTTGTTCTCTTACCAGAAATTATTTTGCGACTTACCATGGACAGGATCCATAATTGGGGATTCAAATGCACCAGGAGGAAGCAGATCAAATTCTACACCTAATGGAGGACCATCCTCCCGATAATGCCTCCCGAGTTGCCTCTTAACAGATGTAATAGCAGCATTTTCTATTTCACCTTTCACTTTCAAAAATCCTGAAGGCTTATATCCCATTTTGCCCTTGGAATTTATGGGTGAAAAGACTCCATCATGTGTTAGGAATCTAGAAGTTTCCATATCATATGGATCCTCATTTTGAGTAAAGAATCTATCTTGTAAAGATGAGCTACTTTCTGAAGATGTATTATCCATGCCACCAACTCTTTCAGTATAATGACTCCTATGCTCACGGCTTAGATCTGCAGCTGGGAAATCATGCCCAGAAAGCCTTCGACTTTCAACCTCCTTTGGATCAACAAACTTATAATCTCCATGTTTGGTACTGCCACATGAGTCTTGCCCAAGTCCACTAGCTCGATCCTGAATAACACCACTTGAACGATCTTGCCGTCCATTAGCACATGTTTCATTTCTCAACAATCTTTTGTCTTTTAGCCTTCTGTGGCAAAACCATCCAGATACCTGCTTTTCTGACAATCCTAACTGCTCCGCAAGTTGTGATTTCATTTCTTCTGTAGGATATTTATGCTCTGGGAAAAAAATGTTTGAGAAATTTGATGACTCAAAACTGAGCAAGACAAAACATATAACAAGAGAAGCATTCTTACCATTATAAAATTTCTCCAAAGCCGTAACCTGGGATGGTGTCTTGAGCCGCCTTTTTTTATTATTATCTAGGGAAGCTTTGTTCTCCTCAGAATGCAGTTCATTCGATTCTAAACATCAATTGAAGAGTGAAAGAGGTTATGTTAGTCACAAAATGAAATCTATGGTGGATAAACATATATCTATCAGCATATATTTGTACCCAAGAAGCTTCCCTGTATGAATATAACATTCCATTTGATCAAATTTAAAACAAATAAATGAGTTTCGTGGTGGTGGTACTGATACAGTTTTGGTTCTAAAAGACATTGTAGCTAACTTCAGGACATGCGCACGATCCATGGACCATGCAAATAGGACTTGACAAAACCCTCATCCCTATTCCTTGAGTTCAACAACAGAAATTTAAAGTGGATTTAGAGTTTTAAAAAATATCAGGTGGGTAGAGAAAGTAATTTTTTTGAACCCTATGGGTATGATATTTGTGGCTATGCCCTTTGACTTTTCTTTTTGAGACAACAAACATAAAATGGTCTCCTCAGCTAAGAATGACCTCCTGACAGAAACATAAAATGGTGGGAAGAATATGCAATTCCTTCCTCCCCATTTGCAATGATTGGTTAAACTGAACCTTTCCAACTAAATCTTCCAAAACTAGTCACCACTCCAATTCTCGATATTCAAGTGAGAAAATTAGAAGATTCCCTGTAATTCTCACTCCTAACAAGACAAATGAGTGTGATAATGGCAAAGCTAAACCTACCACCTATGCAACTTCATGCTTCTTCATATCAGAAGCATTCAGCCAAAAACTTGGATTGTGAATGTCACACGTACAAATGGCTTAGGTTACAAAAACATCTGAAGTATTTTTGTTCTTGAACTAAAAAGCATGCAACTTATAATTGCACATGCATACAAAAAGGAATGCAACCTATTTCTGTACATTTAAAGTTCAAGCATACAAATATAGAATTCAGGAAAGATATTAGATTGCCTTAACTTCAACAAACACATTGGTCATGTAAACTTTTTCTTTTCTACTTTTTCAATTTTTAATAGAGTTCCCTAATCCCCTATATTAACTAGCAGGATTCTTACAATAGGGCATTCTCACACTGACAGTATAGAACATTATCGATTAAACAAGTCTCTTCCAAAGCCTTGACCTGAGAGTCAAGTGTACCCATGGGTTTAAGAGCCTGTTTCTGGATGTAGGTAGGTCATGTTCACATGCCGAACAGCATCCTGTTTCACAAACTGTTTTCAAGTTTTTTTTTTTTTTTTTTTTATATCAACACAAACTTTTTTAAGTTAACCTAAATTATATTGTCATTCATGCATTTTATAATGCCATAAAAAATACTTACAAATGCTTAACTGTTTTTTCTTTCACCAACTTCAGCGAAATTTATGTGATGCTAATACACTTGCTTTTCCTTATATTAATTCAAACACAAACCAATTTTCCCCTTTTGTAGAAACATTCTTCTTTCGTAACTGATTGATACAATCATATAAAACAGATCCAGATACTTGAGCTTTGTTAGTGAAGCACGAGAACATTTGACAATCAAATATATTACAAGGACAAAAAATTACAATATTAACCATGGCATTTACAGAAGAATTTATAAGGGCGAACAAGCCTACCAGGAAAAATCATAAAGAGATAATTTCTACAAACATTGAAGAATTTCCTAACATTTCCAAATCATGGCGATTAATAATGTTACAATACTTTGTGCCAGTAGACTAAATGCAGCTCAGAAAACAACTCAGTAAACTAAAAATAAAAAATAAATAAAAAACCCCAAGGACGAATTTTGTGTCCAAAAGAAAATCTAGGAAACGTAATGATTCAAAATATAATTGACTCACGGCCAAAAAAAAATGAAAAATTAGACTCTACTAGCATTGGTACTCGATAAGACAGAAGGAAACAGAAAACAACTAGAAATCAAAACCCCATTTTCCTGCAGTTATCTTAATTCCTCAGTAACCAAACACCCAATATTCTTGGTCAAAAAAAAAAAAACACCCAATATTCAAAAGCCACATACCCTCTTCACCATTAGAACAAACTCTCCATGCATAAAATAAACCAAAATCCCAAATACAAACAAGCAATCCAATGAAAGAATTCACATACGTCAATCAGAAATTACAAAATTCATATCTCAAAAATATCTTAGATAGAAAGAAAAGCAGCAATACCTTCCATGGTCTGAGTTTCCGAGGATTCTCTCCTCTGTTAGTTTTTCACTTCTAGAGGCCTAAAATGCGAAACCCATTAGACCCGTTTGGCGAAATAAATTGAAGCAAAAGAGTATACAATTGAGTCTGCATGTGTTTGTTTGCACCCAAATAAATTTTGGTTTTAGAGACAGAAAGAAAAGGTTCAAAGGTAGAGGTAAGTCTCTTCCATTTTCCTCTGCCTTCCTTTTTTCGGTTTGGCTTCTTCCTCCAAATTAACTCTTTAACAGTTGGGGTTTCATTTACTTTTGGGTTATTTATAGAACGGTTCAATTTTTCTTGTCTTATACTAATACCTTAATACTTTTTTATTTTTAATTAAAGCTTAAAAATATTAGACAGATATTTTTAATTTAAAAAATATGTAATATTATTATAAAATTAATGATATTTAAATCTTAATATTATCTTAGTATTATTATAATATTATTATAATTGTATATTACTTTAATATTATAATATTATATTATATATCATAATTAATATTATCATATTATCCTATAATATGAAATTTAACTGTGTCAAACGAACGATTGACTGTGATTTGTAAATACATTTCAATTGTACCAATCAATCGATCGGCTCCGGTTTGTCGGCTTTTATGTTATGGTTTAGTTCCAGGATTTTGGGCTCTGCCCAAAATCCTAAAGCTAAACCCTAACATAACGTCTTTATCAAACCCATTTTATACCCTAGGAGGGGATGTGGTGAAATGATAGGATTTATCCTCAAAACTCAGGAAACGAAGTAGCTCGAATATATATATATATATAGACACACACACCAACTCAGATATTGGTACAATTGAAATGTACTTATATATATTTCTTTTACTTGTTTGATTATTTTTTATGAATTAATATATTTTTTTATTATATAATATAAACGGATATTATCATTTATTATTTCAAATTAAAAAATAGGAAACTAGATAATCTTGAATGTTTTAATTAAAAATGTCTGAACAGATATTATCTTTCGTAATTTTTAAAATTAATTCATATTAATTATTTTAATTTTAAAAGATAATATGAATCAAAATTTAAAAAAGTCTATTATTTGGACCTTAGTCTAAAAAATTAGATTTAAATCTTGATTTAAATTTCTATAAAGTTTTAGTCCGAATGACATTTTAAAATTGAACCTATTCCTAATTATTCCTACTATTAAAGATATCAACAAAGGAATGAATGCTTTCAAAACTCCCCACCTCAGTCCTCATTCTCCACCATGTCATGTCAAGGATGGTAACAAACCATGACACAGAGGGATTCACCTCTTAATATATTATATCGACATAAAGTGAGAAAAGAAAAAGAGAAATTTACTAATTTTCTATAAAAAAAGGAAGGAAATCAAAGAATCCAGTACAGGCAAAATATGCGTTACATGGCACGGTTTACAAGACAGCATTGCACCCGCCCCACTAGCTTAGCGGTGGGCTAGAGATCCAACTAAAGTTACCAAACTATAAGTAAACTTCCCCACGCAATAATTGCCACATCACCTCACGTGGCCTCTCCTTATTGGATTGTCACACTGGCAATGACCCCACAAAACCCACTTCTACAATCAACAAAAACGCGTATTAAAGTAACAGTGCTAGTTTGCTCACCCAAAAATGCGGGGTTGAGTATCACCACCTAGCTAAGGTTCTACGGTCACGAGAGTGAGAGTGAGAGTGAAGCTTTGCCCTCAAATACTAATTAGCAGGCGAGAATCATAAGAGAGAGTGAGCGAGTGAGAGAGTGAGAGAGTGAGAGAGTGCGAAATTTAATAGCCATTCTAGGCTTGTGCTGACGGTGAGAGCAAAACAAGAGTGGGCCAGGCAGTTAACAACAAAAAGGAAGGAAAAATATGGGTTGCGAAATTCCGTGATTGTCTTTCTATCAAATTTAATGGGAGTAATACTTTTAGGGTATTTCAATAAAAATAAGGGGTATCAGTGTAAAATACCAATGAAGAAGTAAAGTGACCGACATGCCACTGTTGATGTTTCAGCCCATCTGATCACTCCCATGCGCGCGTGTGGCCATCACCAACACCTCAGATCATTGGATTGAAGGTGAGACGGTTCAGATTATCTGGCAGTTATGCCTTAAAAAAAATTAATGGGCCCAGACGCATGGCACGATCTGGGCCTTCCATAGTTAATAGTCGTTGCAGATCAATAGCCTACATTTTTTGTCCATTGCAATTACATTAAAAAATTCAAAAAAAATAATCCAAAAAAATCAGGAAAAATCATAAAAATGATCAAATTCTGACATTTTTGACAACCAATTAGGTCGACCCAGGTATTAATCTTGATTCTCTAGTCCTCTATGTACCTGTATAAATTGTTTGAATTGAAAACTAAAATTTAAAAATGTGCAGGTTAGCCCCTCAGGGCCCCGTGGCCAGTTCAAAATTTTTGCAAAATAGTTGAAATTTTGACCAAAAGTGTATGGGTTTGTGTTAAATTTACTCCCAAAAACGAAATTTCACTCCTAGGTTAATCTTAGACCTATGCTATACTTTTTATAATGAGGAATTTTTATAAATATATCTTAATGAATAATGATATTGACTTAGTATTATCATTCGATTCAAATTATAATTTTTTTATAATTTTTTTGTTAGGTGATTAGGGGTGTCCAGACCAACTTGTACGCACCTCAATTAATCCAATTGACTAAAAATTTAGTAAATTAAGATCTCTTACTTCAAATTATACATTAATATAGGTGAATTCTTAAGTTTCTTTAAAATTTTGTCTAAAAGTTTGTACGAGGGCCAGATAGATAACCTTAAGCCTTAAATGAGTCAAAATAAAATAAAATAAAAAAGCCTTAAATGAGTCGGTTGTCATTCGATATATACCAAGATTTATCGTCTTACTCAAGTGGTAAGAATGAGTAGAGTAAAAGTTATGATTGTACTAGGTCTAGAGTTTAATCAACATAGCAAAAAACGAAAAAAAGAAAATTTATCCTATATCTCAAATTCTAAGCCAAGAAAAGGAAAAAGATTTTGTTGAAGTGAGAGTGAATTGAGACAGATTCACGAGATTTATGTAAAGTTTTTGACATGAATTATCTATTATGTCATCATACAATGGATGCTTAACATCTTGAACAATAGTTTAGATTAAACCCTAACAAATTGTCTCTTATTGAAATATTTTTAAAGTTTAATGTCCTAATTTAAGAATAAATTAACACATTTGTCATAGTTGAGGTCTTCATAGGGCAAAATAACGATTAAGATTTATTAATATCTAATTACTTTGTTTAAATGAGTTAATAATATTAAATCATTGGTATTACTATTATCCAAATTATTATTATTATTTTTTGGTACGACACAAATTAATTCTTTTGGTTATTAATATCTTTTGTTTTGAGTGTCACATGCGCCTAATCAAGCAAACGGGCCCCAGACAGACTGTGATGAGTCCATCCACAGAGTCCAGCGCGCCACATTACATATACGGACTGTTTCGTGGGCCGAACCTTCTTTTCGTCTTTGTGCTTTGGATCCAACGGCTATTCTGACCCTCATCTAAAAGTGGGCCATAACAAATGGTCGCTCCAGATTCAACCTCGACTTCCCGTTGGAGATCGGGCCTATATATATAAACACTCTCCAACTCTTTCTTCAACTCTCTCTCTCATCTCTATCTCTCAATCTCTGTCGGCGACTCTGAGCTATGGATCGGGGGAGCGTCTTCGCATTCGCATTCATCTGCATTGTCGTTGCCGGTGTCGGAGGCCAGGCCCCGGCAGCCGCGCCGACTAAATCTCCGGCGACACCTGCCGCCACCACACCAGCTGCGTCACCAGTCGCTGCTTCTCCTCCTTCAAAGCCTAAGTCGCCAGCTCCAGTCGCTTCGCCGAAATCAACTCCACCAGCATCAACTCCGGTCTCGTCTCCACCGAAGCCGGCGGCGACAACTCCAGCTCCGGCGGCTACTCCTCCAGTTAGCTCACCACCACCGGCTTCCCCTCCAGTCAGCTCTCCACCATCTCCTTCCGCTCCGGCGAAGTCTCCGGCCAAATCTCCTCCAGCGGCCGCTCCGACTACTCCACCTCCAACGAGCTCACCTCCGGTGCCTGCCCCGACAACTCCAGCTGATGTTCCAGCTCCCACTCCGAGCAAGAAGCCGAAACACAAGTCTCCGGCGGCGGCTCCGACACCAAATCTGCTTGGACCACCTGCCCCTCCAGCAGAAGCCCCTGGGGTTTTGAGCCCCGAGGCTGGGTCGCCTGGTCCTTCAGTGGCCGACGATCAGGTACCTACTTCTTTTTCTTCAAATTTTTGTACGGGGTTTAAGTCTAAAATGCGCCTTGGGTGCAATGCGCACCCAGATCTGGAACTTTCAGTTCAAAATCAACCAAGTTATTATAGAACATTGATTTAGTTCAAAACCCCGCTGCTATAAGCCTTCTAGTCTAGTAGTCTCTACTAGAAAGAGATCGACTTCACCATCACTATACTGTTGTTCGTTGCGTTCTCCCACGCGCGCTTTAAAGCGTGTAATAGACGCGACTCCGTGAAATTCACACAGATCTACTGATCTGGGTACTACTTGGTATTACATCAACATACTATAGGGAGAGCGGCATTCGTAGCTTTCTCACGCGCCACTAGTGCTCGCGGGTAAAATTGGCAAACATTGTTGATTTACTCAATTGCCCCTGAGGGAAACCGGGATCCAGAAATGAATCAAATTTGGCAGGCAGTGTCAGAGTGTAATTATGACGAGCACCCAGTGCCGCGTGATAGAAATAAATAAATAATAGCCTGTCCTTGGCGTAAAAACTGATTATAATAATTAATTAGTATAATGAATTAAACTAATGTTATTTATTTTATTGGGGTCTGAGATTTTGAATCTGTGGATGAAAATGCAGAGTGGAGCAGAGACGATGATGAGGAGTGTTCAGAAGGTGGTCGGATCCATCGCTTTGGGATGTGCTTTGATGGCTTTTGTATTCTAGAGGTTGAGGTTGAGGTTGAGGATGAGGACAGTGTTTCGTTGTAATGTTGCCCGTATTATTTTAATCTTTTGTCCCTCTGTTATTACAGACTCCTAGAATTGATATTTATTTACCATTCGTTTCTTTTAATTAAAACTATCATTATTATTATTATTTTACTGGCCAGTGCCTGCTGGATTGGTGCCTTGTATTATATTTGGAACACCTCAATTCACTGCTTTTGTCACTTTTGGGCTTTATTTGGAGGAAGGTATTAAATTTCGAAATTTTCGGCGAAAAGAAAATTTTGTTTTTTGGGGTATAGAAATTTTAACAACAACCTATTAATTTTTCGCCGAAATTTTTCTGAAATTATTGAAATTTCACCGAAATCATCGAAATTATTGAAATTTTCGGCCACCACCAGATTTGATCTTACCTGCAATTACCATTTTGTCCTTATGCTTCAAATATTTGTAATTTGAGCTACGTAACTCCGATTCGCAATCCGTTTTTGCCTACATGCTCGTAAGTTCGATTTCTATTCAGCAATGCCAAAATTATAATTTATAAA